>JAOXJP010049397.1:0-30347 GCA_025762735.1 Platanus orientalis
GTTTTGAGTGACCCTACAAGTTCTTCCACTATTACGGTATCTATATCTTTGTTTTCTCTATATCGGTTACTTTGGATCTAAATCTTTCCGAAAGTGATCTAAGGATTTTCCTTACAATTACATCGAGTTTCAATGGATCTCCAAGTCCTGCTCTGGAGTTCACTAGGTCTTGGAGCTTAGTACAGAAATCCATGAACTGTTCATCTTCTTCCATTATAAGTTCTTTGAACTTAGTGGTAAGTGTTGATGCAAGGGCATCATTTGTCAAATCCATGGGCAAAGGTGTAGAAAAAGCTCCAACAAGTCAAGCCTTGAAGACCAAGACTCAAGCTGGACTACAACTTCCAAGAAAGTAAAGGCATGCATGTAGCTTCATAGGGATCATATAATATAACCCTAAGTATGTCCACACATATGGTTGAATACCCCAACTTAGCCCCAAGTTGATGAGGACCTTTCCAAGATGTGCACAGCAGTGCATATAAAGAATTCACAGTGTGTGACCGATCACAAAGCCCATGATCAATCACACTCAGGTTTTTTGACTACCTGAGGACTAGGCCCCTTCTCTCTGATCGATCACAACCTGGGTCCCAACAGCTTCGTGATCGATTACAAAGCCCATGACCAATCACGCCATGCTTGTGACTTAAAGTAGGGCCCACACCACTCGACACCCCCCGATATGTTTAAGGTATTTGAGAAAATGGCCTTGTGACCGATTACAAACCCCATGATCAGTCACGGATCTATTATTTTGGGATTCCCCCCTTTTCTGTTTTTGAATGGATGGACAGTCTTTTTTGTCCGTTTGAAAATATTTCAATCCAAGGATTGTGAGCTTTTTTCGTTCCCTATAAAAAGAAATGTTTTCCATTAGTGTAAACAATCTTCAAGCATTCAAGAGAGTGTTATTTTGCTTTACCAAAAAGAGCCTCCAAATGTGAGAAACCCTAATCCTCCATTGCTTGAGCTGCAAGCTTGAAAGTTCATTAAAAAAATCTCTCTTGGTTTCCTCTCAGCTGATATTAGCTAACATCTACAAGAGAGGTGTGGTTTTGGGTTATCCCTAGAGGAAACCCCTTTATAATTAGCCTAGCTTGTGAAGACCTAGTGCCATAGCTTAAAGAAGAAGTAGGTTTATAAGGTAAACCAGCTAAACAAGGAGCACTCCCACATGTGGTAAGAACAATATCAACCAACTTAGTAGTAATATTTGTTATTCATTTGATATTCATTTATCATCATTTGCTTTGCTTCCACTGGAGACACCGGAAGCTTGAGAACCTCCTCTAGAGACACCAAAGGTAGTGCACACTCGCCGGAGACACCGAGTGCTGTTGAGTAGCTTGCCTATGAGCAAGTAGTGAGGTTTTGTATGTGATAATCTAAATGAAATATACCTAAGCTCATAGTGAGCTTTAGAAGAGTGGATGTAGGCCTTAGTGCCAAATCACGATAAATTTTGTGTTATGGATTGATTGTGTGATTGTTTTTCTCTCTTACTTGTGCTCATAGTTTCTATAGCTTGCTGCGTATTTGTTTAAATGCTTGAGTAGCACTTTGATGCACACACTCAAATAAAGAAAATTAAAATCAATCGCAACATTGGAAAAAATGGTAGAATAAATTTGATATGCTATTCACCCCCTTTAGGATAATATTAGAGACATTTCAATTGGTATCAGAGCTTACGTTACTTAAATAGGGCTTAACGACCTGAGTAAGATCCTAACAAAAATCCTAGATGGCTAGAGAAGATAGTGGTATGTCCATTAGCACCCCTCTATTTTTTAATGGAATGGACTACGGGTATTGAAAATCTCGGATGGAAATATTCCTAAATGGGACACTAGAGTTTGGAGTTTAATTGTTGATGGCTATACACAGCCCGATAAGCCTAAGAATAAGTGGTCTTCTATCGAGTCTGATGCTC
The DNA here is from genome assembly GCA_025762735.1 of Platanus orientalis. Lineage (NCBI taxonomy): Eukaryota > Viridiplantae > Streptophyta > Magnoliopsida > Proteales > Platanaceae > Platanus > Platanus orientalis. The sequence continues at coordinate 1,937 of JAOXJP010049397.1, forward strand.
ACAAGTTCAATTTTAAGGCATTGAATGCTATATCTAGTGGTCTATCCCCAGATGAGTTTAGGAGGATAGCTCATCTCAAAACTACAAAGAAAGCATGGAAGCTTCTCTCGGTTACCCATGAGGGTACTAGTGTTGTAAAAATGACCAAGTTTCAAATGTACACTGCACAACTTAAAGCTTTAAGGATGAAGGATGACAAAGAGATCTCCCAATTCAATGCTAAGTTATCAAACTTGGTAAACATTATGAGAAGTCTAGGTGAGGACATCCCCGAGTCTAAGGTGGTTAGGAAAGTACTTAGGTCCCTATCTAGAAGGTTTAGACTACAAGTCATAGCCATAGAAAAGAGTAAAGACCTATAGGTCATGAAGTTAGAAGAATTAATTGGCTCACTTCAAACTTTTGAAGCAACCATTAAGGAGCCTACCAAGAAGAAGGGCATTGCCCTTAAGGTAGAAGAGCCTTCCAAATCGAATAAAGATTTGGATGATGAGTTGGCACTTGTTGCCAAAAGGTTCAAGAAGTTCTTTAGGAGAAATACCAAGGATTACTCCAAGATCAAAGAATTGATGAAGTCCTATCCCGAGTATAAGAAGAAGAAAGATTTCTCAAAAGAACCACCCATATGCTATGAATGCAAACGTAGGGGTCATATTTTTGAGGATTGTGCCAATAAGAAGAACAAGTACAAGTCAAAGGACAAGGCCATGGCGGTCACATGGGATGATAAGTCCGAGACTTTGGAACATGAATTCCAAAGTAGTGAGGAGGCACCCTCATAAGAGATTAAGGATTTTATGGCCTTTGGTTCCTCTATATGCTCATTGTTGGAGTCTAGTGACTCAAGTGAAGATGATGGAGAATATGAAGAAGAGAATGAGACCTATGATGTACAAAAGGCATTTGATGACCTCTTTGTTCAAAGTGTTGAGTTGGGAAAGAAGAACAAACAACTCAAGAGGGAAGTTATAGAGTTAACTAAAAAGTCAAAGTCCCTTGAAGACACTATCTCCACTCTTAAACAAGAGTCCTCTTTGAAAAGTGAGAATGAGAAAGATATTTTCAAAGTAAACTACTTGCTCCTATGTGAAAAGAAGGAAATGAGCCTAAAAATAGTTGAGCTATAGAAGAAGGTGAATGACTCTAGACTATTTATAAGTTTGGAACAAGCCAATAGGAAGCGATAAAAGGAAAGTCTCCTTGAGGAGAATAAAAAATTGTCTAACAAGGTTCTTAAGCTTGAGGAGAGGCTCAAAGCCTTGGATGAAGAGAAAGATGAGTCAAGTAGTGATGACTCACTCATCCAAGAGTTGGAGAACTAAGTCAAAGCACTAAATGAGAGAAACAAAGCTCTCAATGTGACTTGTGCTCAACTGACAAGGAAGTCCTTTGATTATCTTAAACAAATCAAGGAGCTTGAAGAAGACAAAAGGAAGAACATCTTAATGCTTGCTCAAGGGAATGACAAGTTTGAGAGGATGCTCAAAATGGGTAAAGAACAAGATGATAGGACCAGACTGGGTTATTTCGAGGATATAACCTCCACCTCAACTCAAAGACCCAAGAGTGGCTTTGTAAAAGCTAAGGGATCTACTCAACTACCTCCACAACCCTCACGTAGGGGTAAAGAAAAGGCAGAGTCTCCTAGGCCTACTAAGAGGTTTAACAAGGTTGAGAAGAAGACTACTACCACACTCAAAGGTAAAGCAGCTATGAGACAAGGTAGAGATTAGGAGAAGTCTATGCAATCCCAATTAAGATCCTATGCACAAGTGGTTGAGAATAAACCACAAGCCAACTAACCATCTTCCTCTAGAGGAGCTCAAGGAATGAGAAAACCATATTTCTATGCCAAGGAGGCATGAATTAAATTTCAAGCAAAGAGGACTGCCACTCATGGAGGAGTTTAAGAGAAAGTCTCCACTTCTTGGAAGACTAGGGGCCAAGCTAGTCAAGGTAGGAATCCTATAAGAGGCCCTAAATCCTTCATAAATGAATAATCTAGAAGGAAAACAACATAATCTCATGCACCAATAAGGCCCACACTCTCTTGCTACTATTGTGGCTTCGAAAGGCATATCAAGGTGGATTATAAGAAAAAGGGATAATGACATCAAGTCTCTAAGAATGCAAACAAAGAAAACATCAATGGGAAGGATGCCAAGAAGAGAAACTATTTTTAAAACATTGAAAAATAAAATTCTTCAAAGGAAGGACTTAAACCAACAAAATGTCAAATGGGAAGTCTCTCACCCTTACAAAGTGAAGAGATGTTGGTTAAGGAAGGATGATCCCAAGTGTTTGGTCCTCTAAACCGCACTAAGAGACGGAAGCTCATCAAGGTGGTACCTTGATAGTGGGTGTTCTAGACACATGTCTGGTGAGAGAGAGCTATTCACCAAGCTAAAGGAAGTACAAGGAGAATATGTGACATTTGGCGATGGAAACACCGTCAAAATCCTTGGGGTAGGAACTATTGCATCCCCTGGCATTTCTCAACTCACTGAAGCACTATATGTACAAGGTCTCAAGCATAACTTGATTAGCATTAGTTTGGCAAAGATGGTTGTGTAATCAAGGATCATGGAGAATACAACATCCTAACCGAAGGAGTAAGAGCAAGTGACAATTACTATGTCATTGATCCTCTTTTCCAACAAGAGGACACTTGCCTTTTGACCCAAAAGGATGAGACAAATCTTTGACATCAAAGGTTAGGACATCTCAACTTTAGGGATCTTGTAAGACTTAGCAACAAGGGGATAGTCAAGGATCTTTCCAAGCTAGGCAAGGTTGACAATCCAATATGCAAGGGATGTCAAATGGGAAAACAAACTAGAGTCTCACACAAGAAAGTTACATTTATAAGGACTACTAAACCCCTAGAACTTCTTCATATGGACTTAGTTGGTCCAACTAGAACTGAGAGTCTAGGAGGGAAGAAGTACTTCATGGTCGTGGTTAATGATTTCTCAAGATATACTTAGGTTGCATTCTTAGGAGAGAAATTCGAAGCCTTCAATGAATTCTTAAACATTTACAAAAGGATTCAAGTTAAGAAAGATCAAACCATAAAAAGAATACTAAGTGACCACGGAAGAGAATTTGAGAATCACAAATTCACTAGTTGGTGTGAAGAGTTTGGAGTGAAACATGTGTTTTCAGATCCTAAAACCCCTCAACAAAATGAGGTGGCTGAAAGGAAGAATAGAACTCTTCTAAACATGGCTACAATAATGTTGTCAAGCAAAAACATAGCCAAGAGGTTTTGAGCTGAGGTAATTAACACGATATGCTATGTCTCTAACCGAGTCTATCTTAGACTGGGTACATCCAAAACTCCATATGAGTTGTGGAGTGGCAAGAAGCCAACTGTTAAATACTTTAAAGTATTTGGCAGCACTTGCTATGTTCTTCGGGATAGAGAACATTTAGGCAAGTTTGATGTGAAGAGAGATGAGGCCATGCTCTTAAGATACTCTATAACCAGTAGAGCCTACCATGTCTACAACATTAGAACTCACTCAGTGGAGGAGTCAATCAATGTGATAGTAGATGATCTAGAAGCAACATATGAACATGAAAAAGTGCTAGTAGTGCTGTCTGATCATGAAGATGAGGGCTCATCTCAAGTGGAGATTGAGAAATCTCAAGGAGATCAAGAAAAGTACTCTTCTTCATCAAGTTCCAAGGAAGAAGTTGAAGAAATCCAACTTCGACTTAAGGACAGAAAGCTCACCAAAGGACTGTCACAGGGAGACATCATTGGTGATCCCAACATTGGAGTAAAGACAAGGAGACAAATTGAAAACATCCTTAGTCATTTCTGCTTCATCTCTAAGATAAAGCCAATGAGAGTTAAAGAGGCTCTAAATGATCTGGATTGGACTTTAGCCATGCAAGAGGAACTAAATCAATTCTAAAGGAATGATGTATGGTTTCTCACAGAAAGGTCTAGTGACAAGAATGTCATTGGTGCTAAGTGGATCTTCAAGAACAAACATGATGAGCATGGTACGATGACTAGAAACAAGGTAAGGCTAGTTGCAAAGGGGTATGCCCAGACTGAAGGCATTGATTTTGAGGAGACATTTGCCCCTATTACAAGATTGGAATCCATTAGGATCCTCTTATTCATAGCATGCTACTTAAAATTCAAGCTATATCATATGGACGTCAATAATGCATTCTTAAATGGAGTTCTCCAAGAGGAAGTACACGTTGAGCAACCTGAGGGATTTATGAACCCTCATTTGCCAAATTATATATATCAACTCAAGCATGCTTTCTATAGTCTTAAAAAAGCTCCTAGAGCTTGGTATGAAAGACTCACAAGGTTTTTCCTTAAACACCATTTTGATCGAGGAAGTGTGGACAAAACACTCTTCGTTAAGAAGCAAAATGGTCATATACTCATTACTCAAATCTATGTAGATGACATCATTTTTGGGTCTTCTAGTGAAGAGATGTCTCATGGTTTTGCCCAAACTATGAAATCAGAATTTGAGATGAGTATGGATGGAGAACTGCAGTTCTTCTTAGGTCTTCAGATGAAACAAACCAAGGATGGTATTTTCCTAAGCTAAACTCAGTTTTCCAGAGACCTAGTCTCCAAGTTTGGATTGCAAGAATCCAAACCAGCTGGCACACCCATTAACACAAGTGACAAGATCACTGAAGACCTTGAGGGAGCTAAGGTCGATTCCACCTACTATAGGAGCATCATTGGGAGCTTGCTCCACTTGACTGCAAGTAGACCAAACATTGCATTTAGTGTAGGTGCTTGTGCTAGATATCAAGCTGCTCCTAAAGAGTCACATCTCAAGGCAACTAAGAGGATTATCCGGTATGTCCATGGGACTATGGAGTTTGGGTTATGGTACCCATTTGATACCACATCTGAGGTTATAGGATACTTAGATGCAGATTGGGCAAGCGATGTGGAGGATTACAAGAGCACCAGTGAAGGTTGCTTCTATGTAGGTAACAGTCTTATTTTGTGGCATAGTAAGAAATAAAACTCCATCTCTTTGTCAATTGCTAAAGTTGAATATATTGCTACTAGCAGTGGATGCACTCAACTTCTCTAGATGAAGCAAATGCTCAGAGATTATAAGTTGTCACAAGGAATAATGAGCTTGTTCATTGACAACAAGAGTGCAATTGACATTTTCAAGAACCCAGTTTAATACTCAAGGACTAAACACATAGACATTAGGCATCACTTCATTAGGGAATTGGTGGAGGAGAAAGTGGTGTTCTTGGATCATGTGAAAACTGAAGACCAATTGGCAGATATTCTGACAAAACCTCTTGATTCAAGGAGGTTTGAGTATCTAAGGAGTGCTGTAGGGTTGTGTGCCATGAGATGAGTCCCTAAGACTTATACTCAATTGATTAGGATCCACTGGAGGTGACCAAGCACATATACCAGGAGTGGCCTCCACTCCCAACACACATAAGCTGTATTTCGGAAAGTACATGTGTGATCGATCATAAGATTTATGATTGGTTACGAGACATGATCAGTCACAAACCCCATGATCGATCATGAGGGAAATTTAGTCCAAAGAATCATAAACAAATTCAAAACCCTTTTAAAGCCCTCAAATTGCATTTTCATCTGGTTAATTCATTGGAGATGAAGCACTATAGCTCCTATAGATGGCTGAACTTCCCAACGTCTTAATTCTCTCACTCTACATGTCTTTATCTCTCTCTGACATTTGATCTCCCTTTCCACTTCTATAAATTTATGTTTTACCCCCATTCTTCTCACCAATCAACCATGGCTCAGAAGAAATTGGCCACCAGGGCATCCAAATCATCTAAGGGGGGAGCATCTCAGGCAACTGCTCCTCCTCCTACTGTAGACCATGGAAAAAGGCCTATGGGGGAAGGCTCACAAGGAAAAAAGAGATCAAGAGGTCACAAGGAAGAGGGTCTCTCTCCATTTCATGACAAAAAAGCCCTAAAGTCATTCAAGATGATCTTCTCAAAATGTCAGTTCATTATAGAGTGGAACATGGACATGGAAGTACTCCAAACCATGGATGCATACGAGCCAATGTGTGCTCGAGGGTGGCTCCCATTTTTCGATCTCCAGGGACCCATCCAAGATGAGGAGGTCTAAATCTTCTACTTTAATGTCTTTAGAGAGAACAATCGTGATAACTCCTTCTAATCCATAGTCTATGGTTGCCCTATCCCAGTGAATCCTGACTATATAGCCAAGCTTCTCCTGATTTCACATGAACTCTAAGGCATTCCCTTCCTTGCCAAGATCTCCCTGGTAGAGAAAACCAAGATGACTAACTATCTTTGCATCCAGCACGTCAGTTGGGTACGAAACTCCCTCACCGCCTCTATAAGCCCTTAGTCAAGTTCTACGAGCGCATATTCTCCTACAACCTCATTCCGATGACCCACCAGAATGATCTCACCCTCCAGTTAGCCTACCTCATCAACAACATCATTGAGGAGCCCAAGATTGATCTCCCCGTAGTCATCTATTATGTGATGTTGAAGACTGTAAAGGCCAAGCACTCCATGGAAAGCATTCCCTTCCTGGTCCTCATCACTAAAATCCTTGCTGCACATAAGGTGCCTTTCCGTGTGCCAGCACCCATGAAGCACTCCAATCCTCCCTTCACTATTGGGAGTTTGAGCAGAATGAACCTTGTCGAGAAAGTCATTGACCTACAGAAGAAAGGGACTAAATTGAACCCGACAAAGGTGGCATTGGCCTCCACAAAGGCCACCATGATGTCTCTCCTGTACACTATTCTCAAGAAGTTGTCAAGGGTTGTGCATAACCAGAAGAGGCATAATGACAACCTCAAGTTGGTGGCGGCCAGAATCTCAACTCTGGAGGACCCGTTAGTCCTTGAATCTACTAGTGATAGCACATCTGATTACCCATCCGAGGAGTTCGAGGATGCATCTGATGAGGACGGGGCAACCCAGGGAGCAGATGATGTAGATAGAGGTAGGAGTCTGTGGGAGATCACGGGGAGGGTGATCAAGCTAATGGAGAGGAGGGCCATGTAGAGAGAGTTGAGCCTGAGGGCTCGAAATATCAGGAGGGACATGACTAGTTCTCTTGTTTGTGTCTTGTGGTGCTTGGTTAGACCACAATTGTCATATATTTCCTTCTTTTTGGTGATAGTCTTTTGTTGGCCATGAACCATTATTAGTCCTTTTGTTGGCGATGGGCCATTGATAGTTTTCTTTTGTTGGTTGTGGGCCATTTGAACTTACATGTAATTATTTAACTATCATCACTTAAATGACTATGGTTTATGTCTAACATTGCTTTTCATTTCTATTTATTAATCTCTGGATTTTTGCTAGACTTTACCAATTACATGGCAAAAAGGAGGAGAACATTTTGGCATTTGGCATTGGCCATGCCATGTGAGGGGAGATCTATGGATTATGGGGGAGTATTGCCATAGAGAGAATTATGGGAGAGCACAGTTTTATACGCATGGAGAGAGTATAAACATGTGGGGTTCTATCATTATGGGGGAGAAAGTATAGAGTATTCATTATAGGGGAGTATACAATGGAATTCATAGTTTTTGCCAATATTAAAATTAAAATGAACATATTCATATTGCATTGGCATGTCATGTTGGTCATATGCACACTTTTACATTTTATATTATATACTTCACATATGGCTTAAGGAATGTATATGTGTTTGTGTGTGCAGGTGTTGGTGAACTAGTTAAGATACTTAAAAAATTGACTGTAATTTTTCCTTTGTATGTATCTTGTATTGGAAGTGATTGGCATGTGTTTCGGGGGTTTGGGCGATGAACCCTTATGTTGTATGTGGGGTAAGGCATTTGTGCCTAATGATGTATTTTGGAAAATGGGCAAATGGCAATGGTCAAGAATATGGATTTTTGCCATTGAATTGACAAAGGGAGAGATTGTTGATGCAATAGCATCATTTGTCAAATCCATGGGCAAAGATGTGGAAGAAGCTCCATCAAGTCAAGCCTTGAAGACCAAAACTCAAGCCGGACTACAACTTCCAAGAAGGTAAAGGCATGCATGTAACTTCATAGGGATCATGTAGTATGACCCTAGGTATGTCCACACACATGGTTGAATGTCCAACCTTGATCCCAAGTTGATGAGGACCTTCCCAAGATGTGCACAACAGTGCATATAGAGAACTCACTATGTGTGACCAATCACAAATCCCATGATCGATCACAATGCAGAACACAGAAATCGTGATTGATCACAAAGCCCATGATCGATCACACTTGGGGTTTTTAACCACCCGAGGACTAGGCCTTTTCTCTGTGATTGATCACAACCTGGGTCCTAATAGCTTCATGATCGATTACAAAGCCCATGACCAGTCACGCCATGGTTGTGACTTAAAGTGGGGCCCACACCACTCGACACCTCCAACATGTTTTTGAGGTATTTGAGAAAATGTCCTCGTGATCGATCACGAACCCCGTGATTGGTCACAACTCTGTTATTTTGGTATACTCCCCTTTTCCATTTTTAAATGAATGGATAGTCTTTCTTGTCCGTTTGAAAAGATTCTAATCCAAGGATTATGAGCCTTTTCCATTCCTTATAGAAGGAAATGTTTCCCATTAGGGTAAACAATCTTCAAGCATTCAAAAGAGTGTTATTTGCTTTGCCAAAAATAACCTCCGAGGGTGAGAAACCCTAATCCTCCATTGCTTGAGCTGCAAGCTTGAAAGTTTATCACAAAAATCTCTCTTGGTTCCCTCTCAGTTGATATTAGCTAATATCTACAAAAGAGTTATAGTTTTGTGTTATCCTTAGAGGAAATCCCTTTGTGATTGGCCTAGCTTGTGAAGACCTAGTGCCATAGCTTGAAGAAGAAGTGGGTGTATAAGGCAAACCAACTCAACAAGGATGACTCCCACATCTGGTAAGAATAACAACATCAACTAACTTAGTGCTAATATTTTTTATTCATTTGGCATTCATTTGCATATTCATTTATCATCCTTTGCTTTACTTCGTCAGAGAAATCGGAAGCTTGAGAACCTCCGTTGGAGACACCAGAGGTAGTGCATACTAGCTGGAGACATCAAGTGTTGTTGAGTAGCTTGCTTGTGAGTAGTGAGGTTTTGTATATTGACCTAGGTTGTATGTGACAATCTAAATGAAATATTCCTAAGCTCATAATGAGCTTTAGAAGAGTAGATGTAGGCTTTAGTGCCAACCCACTATAAATCTTGTGTTGTGGATTGATTGTGTGATTGTTTGTCTCTCTTACTTGTGCTCATAATTTCTATAGCTTGCTGCGTATTTGTTTATATGTTTGAGTAGCACTTTGATGCACACACTCACATAAAGAAGATTAAAATCAATCCCAACATTGGTAAGAAAGGGTAGAATAAATTTGATATCCTATTCACCCCCCTCTAGGATAATATTAGAGACATTTCAAATTACATAATGACTTAACAAATTCTACCTTGGGAGGAGGTGGTCGGCAAACACCTATATCCTCATCCATATCCTCATGTCTAGAATCAACCTGAGGAGGAGGTTGTGTTGAAGTTGGGCCTGTATTCTTCTTTGCATTCTAGAGCATCTTGTGGATCATCCCCACATTAATTGGGATTGCTTGATTCCTTGGAGCAAACCAAAATTAGACTCTATTTTGCCTCATTAAATGAGTAATAAGGACAAGGAAGATGAGGCTGGTGCGAGGATCCTAAGACTTCAATGTCTTGATCACCCTATTGCATAGGATGGAACCAAGATCTATGGTCCTGCCATCCATCACATTGGCAAACAAATAAGCCATCTCCTCACTCATATCAATCTGGTGCATTGTGGGATCAGATTATATGTGAAGATATGGTACAATACTCTGGCAAAAAGATGACATGTTGATGCATTGAGCCATCCCTTCTAGTTAACATCCTCAACTCCCATGTGTGTGACAAACTAAACCCTATCCTCTATAGTCAGATGGGGTATTGGGTAGACAGCCTCTAGAGCCTAAACTCTAGGTACACCTATCTCTATGGCTAATATGTCGAGGTTGACAATAATAGGCAACCCATAGGTCTTGGTGATGAACAAAAAGCTCTATCTCACCATCCACTCGAGCATTGGCATTGAATATCCAAACTTCAAGATCATTGTATGTCCAACAAAGCTTGAAGAATGGGTTCCACCCATAGTTAGCGATATGGGTCTCAATATCAACTATCCTTATAGGTTTGGCTCAACAAACCTCTAGCAAGTAATGGATTTCTTAGAGAAAATACTCAAATATTTATCACAGTTTTTCTTGTCAAAAATCTTACATGTCGAGGGCTAGAACATTAGTCCGAGGTTTCTTTTGTGGCAAGGGCATGGAACCTAATGGCATCTTTGGCTTTTGTCCTATGGTTTTCTTCCATCGCACATATGGTTAAGCCACCCCGGTGAAGGAACTCATTGGCTTCTTTCCTTTGTCGGCTATTTGTTGTAGAGAGAGAGAGCAAAGATCACAAGTAGAGATGAATGAAGAAGAAATGGAGAGCTTGGCTTTAGTTGGAAATGAAGATATTTGAAAAGACGTTACAAAAGCGAGGGAAGAGTAACTGTTCGGGCATTTAAATAAAAATTTTAAAAAATTACAAAATTTCCATGTGAGACTGGTCATTGCAGAAATCATTACTGGTCCTAGTGTGATATCCAATTAATTATTGGAATAACATGCGAGACCTATCATAACTTCCATCACGACCAGTCCTAAGACCAAAAATGCACAGAATTACAAGTTTCCCTTATTGACTGGTCATCTTAGAATTATGTCTGGCCCAAATTCTTGAAAATTGCCTTTTGCTCATTTTGGACCCTTTTCCATCTTCATGTCTTTCATTTCCTTTTGTGCATGTATGTAATTACCTAGTTACCCTTTTTAGGCTATTGCAAACATCCTGATCATTCCTCTCAAGTATTTAAATCATTTAACATCTAGAGGTTTTATCAAGATGTTTGCAAGTTGGTTATTAGTTTTGATGTATTTCATAGGGACAATTTTGTCTTCCACCAATTCTCTGATGAAATAGTGTCGGATATCTATGTGTTTAGTTCTTGAATGTTGAACATGGTTCTTAGAGATATCAATAGCACTCACATCGTCCACAAACAAGGTCATTGTTTCTTGTCTCAATTCATAGTTCTTGAACATCTATTACATTTAAAGTAATTGAGTACATCTACTTCCAGTTATAATATATTCCGCTTCAACTATTGATAAAGAGATGTAGGTCTGTTTCTTGCTATGCCAAGAAACTAGATAGGTTCCAATGTAAAAGCACCATCCATTAGTACTTTGTGGTCTTCTACATGTCCATCCCAATCATAGTCAGAGTATCTAGCTATCATTGGATTTGTGTCAATCAGATACCACAATCCAAAATTTATGGCTCTATTTCATACTTGATAATTCTTTTGACTGCAGTGAGATGGGACTCCTTGTGGGAACTTTGATATCTTGCACATATTCCCACACTGAAAGAGATATCAGGTTTAATGGCTGTTAAGTATAGTAAGCTTCCAATCATACTCCTTTATAGTTTGGTGTCAACTTCCACATCCTTTGTATCAACAATATCTTTTATGCTAGTGCACATTGGAGTACTTGCTGGTTTGGACTCTTGTAGACCAAACTTCTTTACTAAGTCCTTTGCGAACTTGTATTGGTTCAAAAATATACCACTCTTGGTTTATCGAATTTGTAGACCAAAGAAGAATTTTAGTTCTCCCTACATACTCATCTCAGATTCAGATTTTATGGTTTGAGCAAATGAGTGAGACATTTCTTCATCAGTTGATCTGAAATTGATATCATCAACATAAATTTGGACCATGATTATATGACCATCCTTCTTGAGAAAAAAAGTCTTATCCACACTTCCCCTATCAAACTGGTGGTATAATAGAAACTTTTTAATTCTTTCATACCAAGCTTTAGGGGCTTGTTTTAGACCATACAAAGCTTTCTTAACTTTGGCATAAACTTCCTCTTGTAGAAACCCATTCAAGAATGCACTCTTTACATCTATTCAGTATATTTTAAATTTGAGATAACATGCTTTGAAGAGTAGTATTCTAATTGACTTCATTCTTGCAATAGGAGAAAAAGTTTCTTCACAGTCAATCCCTTCAACCTGTGCATATCCCTTTACAACTAATCAGGTTTTGTTCTTTACTACAATGCTATACTCATCCATTTTATATTTGAAGATCCATTTAGTTCAAATGATGTTTTTATCTTTAGGTCTTTCGGTTAGAAACCAAAAACCATCATTTCTTATGAACTGGTTTAGCTCTTCTTACATAGCCATTATCCAGTTTGGATCATCTATTGCATCTATGACCTTCCTTGGTTCAACTTTAGATGTAAAACACACATGACAAATCAGACTTTCCACTTATTTACGTGTTTTTACTTCAACAGTAGGATCACCAATGATGTCCTTTAAGGAGTGTCCAATTTTTTTTTTTTTCTCTAGGAGGTTATATGACATGTTGAATTTCTTCAACTTCATTTTTGAATTGACTTTGTGATTTTTGGATATCTATTCCTTCTTCGGGATTTGGTAGTGGAGAACTTATATTAGTTTCAACTTGCCCCTTTTTCTTATCATCTATCATAACATTGATAGATTCCTCAATGGTAAGTATTCTTTTGTTGTAAACTCTATAGGCACGGCTCCTAAGTGAATATAAAAAAATGGCTTCATCATTCTTGGAGTCAAACTTTTTAAGATTTTTTGTGTCCCTTAGGATGTAACCTGGGCTTCTAAATATCTAAAATATTTGATATTTGGCTTCCAGCCAATCCAGATCTTATAGGGTGTTTTGGTAGTTCCCAGTCTAAGGTAGACCCAATTTATAGTATAGCAAGCCATGTTAACTACTTCAACCCAAAATCTTTTGGCTTGACCCATGTTTGTTAGCATTACACTTGCCATATCCTGTAATGTTTTATTCTTTCTCTCTGCCACCTCATTCCATTGAGGGGTCTTAAGAGCAGAAAATTCATGTTTGACCCCCATTTCGTTATACTAGTCGGAGAATTTATGATTTTCAAATTCTCCTCCATGATCACTCCTGATTCTCTTAATAGAGAATTCTTTTTCCATTTGCATCCTCTTGGATAGAAATATAAACTCATCAAGTGCTTTGGATTTTCTTCTTAAGAATGCATCCTAGGTGTACCTTGAAAAATTATCCACAATCACTATGAAATACCTCTTACCACCTAGACTCCCAGTCCTTGTGGGACCAACCAAGTCCATGTGAAGTAGATCTAAAGGTCAACTTGTCATAATCTAGGATACTTTCTTATGAACAGCCCTAGTTTGTTTTCCTAGTTGACAAACATCACATATTTGGTTTTTTACTAAGTTTAAACTAGGCCACCCTCTAATTATTTCTTTTCTGCTAAGTCTTATGAGATCTCTGAAGTTAATGTATCCTAGCCTTTGGTGCTATAGGTTTGTCTCATTGATGTGTGAGAAAAGATAAGTGTTGGAGGATGTGTTTTCCGAATCTATGCGATAGTAGTTGTCACATGTTCTTAGTCCTCTGACACTAGCTCTTCCAACATTCTTCTCCTTTATTTCACAACACCCTTTGGAGAAGGAAACCATATAGCCCTTATCACAGATTTAGTTGATGCTCAGTAGGTTATGCTTAAGTCCTTGTACATATAGAACATCTGAAAGTTTGGAAAGCCCTGGCATTTCAATAGTTCTTATACCAACTATTTTAGTAGTGTTCCCACCACCAAAAGTGACACTACCAGCCACTCTTTCATCATATTGATTGAGGAAAAATCTATCCCAGTCATACGTCTTGAACATCCACTATCTAAGTACCATTTGGAAGTGCTTCCTGCTTTAAGTGCAATGTGAATGACTAAACACTTGAGTTCTTCTTTATGGACCCAAGTCTTTTTGACCTAGATTTGTCTAGTTTTAGTTCTTTCAGCTTAATCCATTCTCTTCTTAAATTATAGATTTTTATTTTTCATTTTTTGGAAGTAGTTCGTTTTTCTAATTTTTCTATCATGCACTTTCTTCCTATCTCCTTGAAATTTTTGAAACTTTAAGTCATTTTCCTTGTTCCAACACTCAAATTTCATGTGTCCTAGTAATCCACAATAATAGCATATGATTTTATTTCTAATAGAGTGAGAGGGGCTATGTGTTTAGAATTTCTAGTTATTCCCTTTCTACTTTCTTTAGGGGCAAAATTCTTGCCTCTTAAGGTGGTTTGATGCCTAAAGGTGGAGGCTTCTTGGACAACCTTACCTTTTTCAACATATGTTGGTCTCTTTCTAGCTTGAATAAATTTGGGTGCAGCTAGATTTTTCTTTTCTTTTCCTTTAACAAAGGCATTTCTTGCACCTTTGTTGGAGACTTGGGAGTTTTACTTTGAAATCTCAAATTCAAATTCCAATTTTCTTCTATCACCACTTTCTTTGCCCATGGTTAGTGTACACTCAAAATTTTCATCTCCTTGAGCAATAAGTCTTATGAATTTAGCTTTGTGTTCTTCAAGTAATCTAACATTGTCAAGGAGTTTAGTGATTTTACTTGTGAGTTTAGTACACCTTAGAGCTAACATTTCTTTCTCATTTTTCTCATGATACAAGACAATGTTTACTCATTCAATTTCATATCAAGGTATACTACTTTTAGGTCAAACTCCTCATTTTTTTTTGATATTTGAGTCTTCTACAATATTTTCATTTACTAGCTTAAGGGAGGGATTTTGTTGTTCTTGAAGAAGAGTCTTTTCCAAGGAAGTTGACTTTTTAGTTAATTTACTAACTTCCTTCCTGAGCTCCTTGTTTGCCTTGATCAACTTTACACTTTCATTGTAGAGTTATTATAGGCATCATGAAGGTCTTCCGCACCTTCACTTTCCTCTTTCCTTTTGGGAAGCTTCAGGTATTCCCTCAGTAAAGGAAACAAAGGCTCTCACCTCATGTGAGGACTCATCCTCAGACTCATCAGAGTCATCATCCTAAGTAGCAATCATTGCTTTATCTTTGGTCATCTTTTTCTTCTTTTTGTTTGCACATCCAAAAGCAAAGTGACCTCGTCCTTTACACTAATAGCACACCGGTTTCTCTCTAGTGAATGTTTTTCTCCTAGGGGATTGGTTTGTTTATTGAAAGGTGACTTCTTTCTAAAGTTCCTTCCATTGACTTTTATCATTTTCTTGAATTTATGTGTAAACAAGACCATCTCTTCATCCCAATCTTTGTCCGAACTAGTATTTTCATCCACTTTTAGGGAAACTCCCTTCTTCTTGCTAGTAGTTATAAATTTTAGTTCAAAGGATTGTAGAAACCTTATCAGTTCTTCTAGTTTGAGTTTTTCAATATCATGACACTCTTCTATAGTAGTAATCTTGGGATGAAATCTTTTAGGTAGTGACCTAATAATTTTTTAAAATTATTTTAGGATCTTTAATGTATTATCCAAGTCCTCTCATCGAATTAACAATATATGGGAGCCTTGTATGGAAATCGATAAATTGCTCATCTTCCTCCATCTTGAGGGCTTCAAATTGAGTGGTTAGCCTCTAAATTTTAAATTGCTTGACCAAGCTTATTTCCTCATGAGTGACTTCAAGGAGATCCCAAACCTCCTTTGTTGTATGAAGGCTATACACTCTACTAAACTCTTCTTGACTAAGGGCACAAACTATGACATTAAAGGCTTTGTAATTTGATGTATTTGCCTTATTCTCATTTTCATCCCACTCAACTTTAGGTTTGTCCTTGGATACTTTATATCTATTTACAAATACAGACCAAACCCCAATCTCCATGGACCTAAGGTAAATGACCATGCGATCCTTTTAGTAAGTGTAATTTGACCCATTAAAGTAAGGTGCACTGTTTGAGGCATAGCCTTCATCTTTGGAGGCCATGTGAATCTAAGGATAGATTATAGCATCTACTCAAGTTGTTGCTCTGATACCAATTGAAAATTCCTGACCCTAACTATCTTAGAGGGGTGAATATGATATTCATTTTTTTTATTTTTTATTTGGCTAGTTGGTTTCTTTTCTAAGATGTTATAAATACCTGAATGGAAAAGACAATCAACACATGCCAATTAAATAAAAAATAAATTCACACCACATAGATTGCACAAAGTATTTAAAGTGTTTTGGCACTACCAGCCTATGTCCACTGTCAAAAGATCCTCACTAATCTGATTAATTTTATTAAGAATATTTATCAATATTATAGAAAAAATTAATCCAATAAAAACCTTTACACACAACAATCTGGTTTTTCCAGCAAACCTTGGTGTCTCCCTGAGGTCTCTCTGATGAGGGTAGTGAGGAATGCCTCTGGTATCTCCGATGTAGGCTCAACAATTACAAATAAATGATTTATAGAAATAAATTTCTCTGTTCAAAACATGCCTCTTAATAGGATGATTTTACTATAGTTAATGATCTCAGTAACCATAGAGGTAATTCTCAACAATTTTAGATGCCTCTTAATAGGAGAATTAATAAAATTAAGTTGTAGAGATAATGACCTACTTAATAGCATATGTTAATATATTAATCATATTTATTTTAAATCAATGGTTTCAAGATAACTAATCAATATTAACGGTATGATTTTTTTGAACCGAAAGCTTAGCTTTGATTACCTCACTAACGATTAGCGCTTAGAGCTTTTGTTGCAGTTTCGTAGGATTTAAGCTATCAATCATGACCATTCAATGAATATGGATCACTTGTTTAGTAAGAGATTCGTGATTCAAGCCCCCTTTGAATTCAACAATGTGAATTAAAGTAGGACAATATATGCGATTATTTTTTTTCTTGATGAACTCTCTTTTATCATCATTTTTATCTTTTCAAGATGTGCTTATTTTGTTGATGTTTAGCTATAAATAGGATCTCAAAAACCCTAGAGAAACGTACCCAAATTGACTCAAAGGAATGGCAAAAACGTAGATTAAAAATCAGAAGAAAAAAAATTCGCTCATGATCAGTCATGTGCTTAATTAGGACCAGTCAAGGCACTCACCTATGAGGGTGCCTTCTACCTGACCGGTCATAATTGATCCATGACCAATCCCACCTTCAGAGCCTTAAAACCCATTGGTTTGGTCATGAATGATCCCACCTAGGACCATGACCGATTATGGCACTTATTACATCAAAATGTTGATTTGATTAACTTCCAATGCTTGAATTTTACTCTGAATTAAATTTAGATGTTGAGTTAAAATCTAGGCGTTAAGTGTGAAACACAAAAAAACATAACCTTCTTCTTTGCTCCCTTTTTGTGCCAAGGTTAAGTCTATCCCTAAAAGGTTAGCCAATGAACAATTTGGAGGGGTACACCATCCCTCTAAAAATCTCAACCATAAGGGGTCTCCTATAATTAAAATAAGTTAGTTTAAAAGGCAGTTTCTGGATTTTTCAGGAACCAATGCCTAAATTTCACCCTGAATTAAATTCAAGGATTAAAAATTCAAGTATTGAGTGTAAATTAAGCCTAAGAAAAATCTAGAAAACAACAACTCATAAAATTCACAAGCATAGACTCTAGCATAGCTTAAGATGTGTATAAATGAGAGAAGACACCTAAAAAGGCAAATATTTGGGGTGCCTAACACCTTTTCCAAATGCAACCAAACAATTTACCCTTAATCTTAGGAAAGTAGACTAGTATTAGGAGTTAAACCCCTAAACCTTCGGGTCTAGACTTCTTCAGGAAGAGGAGAACTGACATCCAACTCTGTCGTTTAACCCCGAGTTGGTGGCGACTCCAAGAAAAGTCTAACCCTCCCATAAAAGGGTTAGCCACCTCTCATGCACTGACATCACATGCCAAAGAGTGGACCCGGAAACCATGAGAGGGTGGGGGAATCAGACTCCCTGAACCTTGACTTCCACAGTAATAATAATAATTACCCTTGCTATTTGAATATCAGTATAATTTAATCTTACCTAAGTAAAAATTATAGATAGTTCAAATAAAAATTGTTACATCCTATTAACCCCCCCTCTAGGATAGTGGGACTGGAATTTCAGATAGATGTTATCCTCAACTCATAGAGGATCAACTTGCCTGCCATCATCTATTATATGATGATCTGGGCTCATGAAGCTACACATTCTATAGGTAGTTTCCCCTATCCGACTCTCGTCACGAGGATCATGCAGGCTACGAAGGTGCCCTTCAAAGTGGCACCTGAGGGATGCAATGATGGGAGAGCCGTGGGCCATGGACCTCTCTGGAAGAGGAGTCTCATTAAGAAGACCATAGTTGCAGCCCCTACCTCATCCACCTTGACACCAGGGCCATCCAGGGCTCAGTCTACCTCCATCAAGTCCACTATGATGGGCTTATTACACAAGTTGGTGCGAAAGGTGTCAAAGGTTCTAAAGAACCAAAAGACCCTAGCCTCCAACTAGAGGCAGTTGGTGGCAAGCTACAACGCAGACCACCTAGACCACCCCATTGTGTTGGGGTCTGTCAGTGAGTCTGACTCAGACGATGAGCCAGAGGGTGAGGAGACCTTTGATGCACCTGCACCACAGTTTTGGGAGGATCCTCATTCCGAAGACGAGGGGACAGTAGTTATAGGTGGTGGTGCTGTAGAAGGTGGAGATGATGATGATGATGAGGAGGAGGCTAGTGATGATGAGGATGATGATGCTGATGGAGTTGGACATGTCCTTGCTAGTGAGAGTAGTGACTCTGAGTCTGAGTGACTCTTGGTTTAACCCATATTGATTTTGTATAGTTGTTCATGCCCTATAGGGGCTTTATGTTAGAATTTTCTGTTTCCCTTCTTGTTCCTAGGGGGAGTCCCCTAGTAGGCCTTGTCGCCTCATGGGCATTACCTTTTACTTTATGAAATATCTTAGTTTGCCTAATTTCTCTTCTATTTTTTGGCTTATTGTGTGCATATTTCTATTGCTTTTCAATTCTTGCCAAAAAGGGGGAGAGTTAGTTTTAAATCCACATGAGATTTGTGGTGTGAGAGTAAGGGGGAGATAGGGTGAGAGAGTTGGTGAGACTCTACAAACTTTAGTAAGAGCACTAAAATAGGGGGAGTATAAATCAACCAAAATAACTAAACACATGTAACTTGTTGAATATTTCACATATTATCTCATGGTTGCTATTTTCTAATTTTATTGTTCATATCTTATTCTTTTGGCATGAGGAAGGTAGTTGTTTTATGGTTGTGATTACAGGCCTTATAGACTCAAAGCACAAGTGATAAAGATCAAGATATTGAACTAAAATGTCTAATCTTGTGTTATTTTTGAGTCCATGTATTTGGGTTAGGGAACCATGTATATTTTGTATCTTAGTGTATTTGGGTTTTGTCACGAAATTGACAAGGGGAAGATTGTTGATGTATGTCAATCCCATGGTCATTTGGATAATGATATGTGTCTTGTAAGTGTCCTATGATCTCACAAGTTCAAGATATGAAGTCAAGAAGGACCAAAGACCCAAGAAAGAGACCAAAGACTATCTTGAAGTTGGCACATCAAGGGAGGTATAAGGCATGCATGCATATCATTCTTAATACCTTAAAATGAACCTAGACATGGTTTTAGGTCTCCCACATAGCTCAAACCAAAAGACCCAAGGATAGACCCCCCTCAAGTGGCCAAAACCAAAATTCAGAATTTGAGAGTCAAAATCGATTGCAGATCATGCAATCGGTTTTGAGTATGAGTTTAGACACAGACTAATACTCCTGAGGCTAAAACCCATAGTCCCAAATTGATTTCGATATGAGTTTTAGGAAAATTACCCAAACTCGAAATTAATTTCAGATCATGCAATTGATTGCAAGTCTAAGTAAGAGCTAAAATCAATTGCCTGATCCGAAATCAATTTCAAGCCCAAATTGATTACGGATCAAACAATTGATTTCAAGGGTAATTTTGAAATATGGTTTTAAACACGAAATCCAATGAGAGATTTTTGAAATTTAAACTCTGTTTTTCATATCCAAAGGTCCAAAATATTCTCATTTATAAAATATTTCAATCCAAAGGCCATGGGTGCTCCTCATCACTAAGCTGTTTTAGAGAGAGCTAAAAGACATTATTTTGAGAGCCACTGCCATTGTGAAAAACTCCATTGCCCATAGATTTTTAGCTTGAGTAGTTAGCATACTTCACTATATTTTCTCTTTCTTTCTCTCCTCTTGAGCACTACTCTATTACTATTGAGGAGCAATTGTAGTGAATACTTTCCTTAGAGGAAACTCATAGTTGGCTGAGCTCAAAGAGCACTAGAGCCAAGTACTTGGAGCTTGTGGGTAGCTAAGGCATACTACCTTAACAAGAAGCACCCCACTTTATGCAACTAGCAACATCAACCACCTTGTGGTAATATTTGTTTGACTCTGCATTCATATTCATTATTACTCTTGCTTTGCTTCCATCGGAGAAACTAGAAGCTTGACTATCTCTACCGGAGACACCGGAAGTAGTACACACTCGTCAGAGACACTAAGTATTGTTGTTTAGCTTGCTTGTGAGCAAGTACTTAGGTTTGTATATTGACCTATGTTGTAATAGTACCTAAATGAAATATACCTATGCTCAGTAGTAAGCTTTAGAAGAGTTGACATAGGCCCGAATGCTGAACCACTATAAATTTCTTATTATGGTTTGTATTATATGATTGCTTGTCCCTTTACTTGGATGCTCTCTACTACTTTTGCCTAGCATATATTTGACATTATACTTGAGTAGACATATTGGAGCACACACACACAATTGGGATTAGTTAAAAAGGATTAATAACAATCACAAGATAAAATTAAAAAGGGGTAAATTAATTGAGAAATCCTATTCACCCCTCCCCCCTTTAGGATTACTTTAAAGCAATTTCAATTCTATTGTGTTATTTTATCACAACAATTTGTATGAGAGGTATCGTGTGTCTTTCTAGGGAGTGCCCCTTGTTGAGAGATAAAACTAAGTCCAAGCTTGGTTGTATCTCAGGGTTGGCTTGGCCATGGTCCCTTGTGCATACAAGTGAGAGGCCTTGACTATCCTCAAGTAGTGTGATAATGATGCCTCCATGTCTTATATAAATCTGGTAAGAACTGCATCCAAATTGATCTCTTAACTTGGTACATGGGCAGCCTACTAATGCTCTCCCTAAATGCCCCTAATGTGCCCCCCGCATGCAAGGAGAACACATCAGGTCAAAAAATGATTTACAGTTTTTTGGGGGACTATAAATCACTTATTGATGTGATGTGTCCCCCTAGGGCACGTTAGGGGGATGCACCATCCTGAGGGGTAGCCTGCAAGTATGGTAAGGCCTTATGGCTCAACCTTAACCTAAAGACCTTAAGATCCACCATTTACTTTATGTCAATGAGTTTGGTAAACTCATTAGCTTTTATAGGCCATTTGTGATCTTGGAATTCATCTTAAAATCTAACATCACCAGACATGTTATTTAAAATTTTAGGCTGCTCTTAATGACTACCATTTAAAAGGCCAGTCCCTAGGATTTATATCCTCTAAATAGTGGTGGCTTGGGATTGTAGAATTTAGTATATATCCTCCCTAAGATTTATATCCTCTAAATAATGGTGTCTTAGGATAGTAGAATTTAATATATATCCTCCCTTTAGACATGATTCATATTACAAAAAGTGCGCATGTCAATTTGTAATGCCCCAAAATCCTATCCCTATAACATACTTTGGAATGTTAATTCACTTAACACTATTCTAACTTACACATGTTCAAGACCTTTTGCATCATAATATTATTAAAGGGCCTTATAAAATTTTTACTTTTCTTACACAATTATTATGTATTTGTGGAAACTTTTCTCACATTGAAATTGCATCTGCATCACACATCTAATCTCATATCAGTATAGTGGAAGGACTCTAAAACTTATTCATATCCAAGTTCTCAAATTTTTAAATATTAATTCTCATAAATCATCCTAAAGTAAAATCCAAACTCATGGGTTCATAAACTAAAAACAAACTAAAATCTCCCTCATAGGAGTCCACATAAAGCTGAAACTGAAATAAAAAAAATACTAACTAAATAATAAAGTCTAAATAAGAAACATAATCTAAATCCTCTAATAAAAACTCTTCATCACATATCATGTTATATTTGCCTCCATTGGAAAACACTTGTAAAGCATGCTAATCTGAAGAATAATGCACATGAATCAGTCCATGGCTTACAAATAATAATACAAAAGACACTGGAATATGGCCAAGACTTAGCATGAATTTTTATAAAACTTTTATTTTTCAAAATGTTTTTTTATATTTTGCTAAAACTAAATTTAACCTTTTAAAGGAAAACTTGCATTCAATTACAAAAATCAAAACTTTCACATGTATAACTTATCTTATACTTCATATAAATATACATTTTCCCGCACAAGCCTTAGTTTATACCTAAGGTTCATATACTTGCCTTATTTTTCTTAATTTCTGAATTTTCTTTTGCATCCATATGCTTATGATCATTCAAAACTTCCTATCACATGAAAATTTTAAAGGATCTTCAAACACTTAGACTCATTCAAGAGTTTTAAATATTCTCACATTCTAATTTCTTTCACACTAAGGATCTCTACACTTTCACAATTAGAAGTTATCACTCTTAGCCCATCTTGGGTTCTTATCTTCCACACATATAACCTAAGTTATTCAATTCCTACCACATAGTATCATCATAAGCCCACATACCAACTTGTAGGTAGGTCATCAAAAGTCTACATACCAACCTGTAGATAGGTTATCAAAAGTCTACATACCAACCTATAGATAGGCTATCACAAGCCCACATACCAACATGTAGGTAGGTTATCAAAATTCTACATACCAACCTATAGACAAGTTATTACAAATACAACGGGTATTCATTCTTTAACCTTCTTGGGTCTTAACATAATCACATTACATCTCACATACACAAGCCCACATACAAACCTATACGTAGGTTTCCACATCATTAACATAAGCCTACATATAAACTTGTTGAGAAAATTCTTTACATCAATTACTTTACATCGCTAACATAAGTCCACATATAAACCTGTTGGGCAAATTCTTCACATCACATACTTCACATCACTTTTATATTAGTCATTAAGACATACACACTTCAATCCATTAGGATTTTCTTGACAGAATTTATGTACATGCCTTTCTTCTAAGCACAACTCACTTTCTTAGATTCTATGGAACTTCACATTACCTTAACTATCAAGGGATTTCTACACAACCATATGCACAACACATAGCACAATATATCATAGAATTTATTATATTACAATCTATCATATATGTTCAAAAAGTATGCATGAATGCGTGTCTTACTTTCTAACAAAACATATCTTTCAAAAATCTCTTCCTTTCTTTTCAAAATTTATGTTTTCTTTTGTAAAAACACATAGTAAACATATGCTAAAATAACTTGCAAAACAAGGAATTTTCTTGGCTCATCTAAGCACATCTAAGAATATTTTTCTTTTAAAAAATCATGAAATAACATGAATGATGTTGATACTTGTAGAAAATTATGTATGGCATGATACATTCTTATCAAAACTTAAAGGAACTAAACATAGAATCTTATAACAATTAATCAAAAAATGGCCAACATTTTTAACATAAAATCAAGATTCCAACATGTAAAAATAACGGCTGATATATAATACGTATATAATATAAGACTTATGCAAATCAACACATATAATAGGTCATAAACCTTTCTTCTTTGTAAGAACTTATGAGACAAACAATGGAAAATCACTTTTGGAAACATATATTTTCATTAGGAAACTCTAAGATCCTAAACAAAATAAAAAATATATATATGTTTCATATCATTACTTGTAGAGAATCATAAACTTTCAAACTTAGCTTTCTTATAAAAGAACTTCTAAGATTTTAAACAAAAATAGGAAGATAAGTATGTTTTGCATCATTACTTGCATAGATTTCTTTTCAAATTACATCTAAGAACCAAAACAAAATAAGAAAAAATGAATGTTCTACAAAGTTACTTGCATAGATTTCTTATCAAAATACTTTAAGAACCTAAACAAAACAATTACACATGTATGCTTTGCAAAGTTATTTGCCTCTTGTTATCGGATTCCCAAAGCTTGTTTTGTTCTTCTCTTTTTTCCTCTTCCAAATTCCTGAAATTTCCTTTAAACCCTAGCTTTCTCTCTTGTTCTTTATCCAAAATCCCCAAACTTGTAAACTTCTTCAAAAGATCCTCTTTTTTATGAATTTCTATGTTTCTACGGGCCTAAATAGCAACCCTAATCCCCAATTTCATGTTTAGATAAGTCTCTAGTGAAAAAGTTTTTAAAATCTTGCAAAAATCATAATTTTTGCGGCTATACATAATTTTTCACTTTTAGGACATCATCCCACCAAGAATTTTTTCAATGCACCTAATGGGAAAATGACCATAGCTTTCTTTATAAAACTTAGATTCACTTGACATTTTTTTATTGGAAACTAGACTTCAAGACCTTTTCAATGATATAAATTTTGTTCACTAATTCATCCTGCATTTTTATTGGTGTATTTTAAAGTTACCTCAAAATCTATTAACTTAAACCATACTAGAAGACATAGACACCTAGTGGGAGAATTATCATAACTTCTATGAAATTTTAATTCACTCACTATTTGGGGCATTGAAAATTAGACTCAAAGATCTTTGCAATGATATATGATTTGTAGGGCAATTCCTACTAGATTGATACATATTTATTTATGAAGTTACCCCAAGTATTTGGGATAGCTTTAGAACTTGTCATGTCCTTGGTTTTTTTTCTTTCTTTTTTCTCATTCTATGTTTAATTTAATTTTCTCTCACCTAAGTGTGTGAAAATACAACTAATAAATATAGAATACATAATTAACTATGATCTATCAATTATGCATATATGATCCTACTTGGTATATGAAACATGTGCGGTACTGTGTTATATAGCTAGTTTAGCTGACATAAAATAACAGAAAAATAAAAACAAATCAATATGGTATGTATTGTGAGGAAGCCTAGATTTGGAATCATGTGTAACCAATATAAAAGGAGAATTAATTCAAACAAAAATCACACAAGACACAAGACGATTTAACATGGCTTGGCTTAAAGCCTATGTCCATGGGTGAAAAACAATGAGAGAGATTTCACTATGAACAAACATAGATTACAATGAACCTTGTGGTTGCCTTCTCTTCCAAAAACCCTATTTAATTATAAGAGAAGAAGCCCACATTCACAATTATCAAACCCTACTTTATTAAGTAGGTTTAAAAACCCAAAAGAAAGTAACTTTCCAAAGCAGAAGTTAGAGGTTCCATGAGAATACCCAACATGGCTATTGCTAAGAGCCATGTGAATTAAAGACATCATCTCAACAAAACTCCACCTCGACTTTAAATCTACAAAGGCTATATGGTACAAAAAACTCTACTCCCATCTTCTCCACACAACCCCGAAGGGTAACTCTAGATAATGCACCACACTCCACTTTGGCTCACATTCTGAAACCACCTAGAAAAAACTTGCATTAATCATTCTTAGTGAACTTTGCACCATATATACCTGGAACACACCTCCACCTTAAACCTAAATTATATCTTGGTTGCTACCACTGCAAACAACTATTGGCCTTAAAGAATCACCGTTACACATGTTAATGTAAAAGTTATAAATTCCATAAACTATAAAATACATACATTGTATAGGGTAGGACATGTGTGGATTCATGTTAGAGTCTAGGAGGTTCTTAGGTTCAAGCTTCATGAATATCATCCTCAAGTGCTAAGAAGTCTTCACGAAGATCAAGCCAAGAACATACAAAACATCTCGAAGGGTTCTTGTCTATTTGTGATCTCTCAAAGGTAAATCAAGGTAACAAGACCAAGATGAACCAAAGGTCATAATAGGATATGAGAAAGTCTAACTCCTCAAACCTTAGAGGACTGATCCCAAGCCAACTATAGCCTTTCCAAGGCCTTTTATGACAAGTGCAAACTGGCAGGATTGATCTTGGATCGAACCAGGGGGTTCCAGTTCAATCCAGTACTTAAAGGTTCGATCCTTTACTTATTGGACCAATCCCGAATCAAGCTAGCAAGTCTCTGTTTTAGCAGTCTAATTGTAGATTCCTGGCACTGTTTTGATCCTAGATCGATCAAGGACCGAACCAAGATTACCTAGTTCACACCAACAGTAATGGTCATTTGACCCTTGGAGATTGTTCCAAATCAATGGACAAGGTTTATTTTTATCCATTATAAAAGAAGTTAAGCTCAAATGAGCTCATTAATGTTCTTTAATGATCTTTTGCTAAATTTGAGAGATTCTTGAAGAGACTTAGCCCTCCAACTTATTGCACATCCCTTTGCATCTCTCATTGAGCCTAGATAGGAAAAGTACATTCTTACACCATTGTGTTTCTTCCTCTATACCCTTGCTAAGGAAAATCCTTGGGAGGAAGTCATCTAGGGTTGTCCAACGAGAAACCCTTGTGAAGACCATTATGGGAACTAAAGGCATACTTGCTCAAGGAGGAGCAACCCATTGGTGGAGGCTCTACAAGCTTGAAGAGCCCACAAAGAAGCATTAAGAACTACTAGTCACACATTACCCAACAAGGAGCAACCCCAACGTATGTAGAAAGCAAAATCAACCTCAAAAGATAACTCTTGCTTATCTATTTTAATTCTTGAAACCCTTGCACTACCACTGGAGACACCGGTAGTCTAGACCTTGGCACCTCCACTGGAGACACTAGAGGTGTAGACCATTCCTACTAAAGATACCAAGAATAGCCCTAGCACCACCGCTAAAGACATCGGTAGTGTAGACCTTGGTATTTCTGCCAGAGACACTGAAAGTGTGGAACTCTCCCACCGAAGACACCAGGAGTAGATTATATACTACACTCACTGGAGACACTGGGTGTTCATTGTTAGGTTCATGTATTGTCAATCCCATGTCAAAATAGTTGAGTTGTAAAGTAAGTGTCAAGTCCAAGATAGTGCTCCAAACTTGGAAGAAGGAAGGCAAAGATGGACTAAAGACCTACAAGATCAAGACAAGTACCAAAGATGAAGAACAAAGTCAAGCTTTAGGTTGAAGACTCAATGCAAAGAAGCTAAAGCTAAAGTCTAACTAGAAGAAGACTTAATAAATGCTCATGACATGCACTAACCTCGAAAAATATCTACACTTAGCACTATGCATTAAAGCCACTAAGAATAAACATAAGATTAAGTGTGAGGTGCCAAAAAGGGCCAAAATATATTTGTAGTTATTCCAAAAAGATAAAGAAAAAAGGCCCAAAACCAAAAAGATGGGACAAGACAAAGTGCAAAAAAATAGCAGACCCTAATCGATCACAAGATCTGTGATTGATCACGGCTGATCGATCACAAGTCAATTTTCAAGCAAAAATAAAAACTCCTAAGAGTTGTGATCTCAGGGCCTGATCAATCACACTTCCCTAACTGATCACAAAAAAAGTGTGATCGATCATAGCCGCAGGTTTCACAAAAATTGGTTTCTAGTTTTGAGATTCCAATCCGACTTTTCTCAGGACTTGTCTGTTAGAAAGTATTCTAATCCTATGTACTAACATGAGGCTTAACTCTATAAAAGGGTGATGATACCCTAGGTTTTATTAAGAAAGCAATTAACGAAAGAAAAAGAAACCTTGTATAAGAAAATGGCTAGTCTGAAAGTTGGGAAGTCTGTGTGCTTACTACGTATCTGAGCCTCTGCTATTGAGAATACTTGAGTGATCTATCTCTTTGAGCATACCACATCATCTATCAAAAGAAGAGAAGTTTATTGGTTATCCGCTATAAGGAAACCAGTGATTTACAAGGCCCGAAAAGCTTATTCTCTACTGTGTTTCAAACTGTGGAATAAAAGGTAAATCAGCTCACTAGAAGGAGCATCCACACTCGGTACACATTGAGATATCAACTTATATGAGGTAAACTTGTACTTATTCAATATTTCATTGTTTGAATCCTTTCCACCGAAGACACCGGAAGGAGTATTGCACTTTTCAGAGACATAAAGTGTAGGTTTAGCTTGCATAGCAAGTAGAAAGGGTTTTATGTGAATTTTAGGTAGATTGTCTATATTTCAATCTGAATAAAATTATAGGAAGCTCTAGATTGAGCTTTAGGAGTGGACGTAGGCCTTAGTGCCCGAACCACTATAAACATCTGTGTTGTGGTTGTGTACATTTTCTCTATCTTGTGTTCATGTGATTGATGTAATTGTGTTTATTATGTGCATTACCAATTAAGAGTAAATTGACAAAATT
>JAOXJP010049398.1:0-16082 GCA_025762735.1 Platanus orientalis
CCTCCATGAGGCTAGGTCGTGCTCACCTCAAAACCCTAGAATAGAGTCCAAGTTGGAATCAGAAAGGGATGCCTACTATAAAAAATTAGAGTCCTACTAGGACTCTGACTTCAAGTCCAACTTGAAAACTAATTTTAGAGAGTTGATGATAAGTAGGAGTTCACAAATATCATGGATAAGTTTGTTATCAAGTAGGAGAACAATGAGATTGAGTCAGAGTCCTACTTAGACATGGACAACAGTGTTTGTAACCTAAAAGGATGCTAAATGTAAATAATTTTAAAATAGATTTAAGATAATTATTTTTAAATTTTGCTTTTGTAAAAGGTCTTAAAATAATTTATTATTAATTTAAAATTTTTAAAATTTGAAAAAAATAGGATTTAAAAAATAATAATAATAATAAGGCCTCAAGAGCCTATTTTGGTGTCCCCATGTGTCCCCGCTTATAAAATGTTCGTTCGGACTAATTTTTGAACGATTCAAGTTGCTATGGATTTCTTGTGATGTCTATTATCCTACTAGACCCTCTTAGACCAAAAAAGTTTTTTTGCTCCAATATCCTGATTGGGAATTTTCACTTTAGGTGTTCAATAAAATTCTTAAATCAACCCGGTTGACTCCATTTGACCAATTTTGACTGGTCTAACTTATTGTTGACTCAATTTACTGTATATAATACACTTGACTAGGGTTGACCTAGGTTTGAACCGA
This sequence comes from Platanus orientalis, assembly GCA_025762735.1. Lineage (NCBI taxonomy): Eukaryota > Viridiplantae > Streptophyta > Magnoliopsida > Proteales > Platanaceae > Platanus > Platanus orientalis. The sequence continues at coordinate 715 of JAOXJP010049398.1, forward strand.
TTTGACCAGGGTTAACTTACCAAGACCCACATGTGACAAAGTTCGAACCTAATTTGAAAGTTTTGTTCCACAAGACACACGTGCGTTACATTGTACCTTTTAGAGGAGTTGTGTTCCATAATCCCACACACGCATAGCTTGGTACTGTCCTAAGGAGTTTTTCACCACAATCCCACACGTGCCTACTTTCATACCTAATTTTAGAGTTTTGCAACACTAGCCCCACTCATGCATATGTTTTGCCATTTACAGAAGTTGTACACCACAAGCCCACACCTGCATAACTCTGTCACATTTTAGGGATACGCACTAATACTCCTCACATGCATTATTTCGGACCATATATAGTGCATGTTTTCCATAATCCCCCGTGTGCATAATTTCTAACCTTAAATATGAGTTATGAACCACAAGGCAGATGTGCGTAACTTTGTCCCTCATTTAGGAGTTCTGCAACACAAGACCACACGTGTGTAACTTCTTTACCTTTATCATAGAATTAAGCACCATATTCCCATACGTGCGTGATGCCATAAATTTTTTTGGAGTTATGCTCTAGAAGCCCAAACGTGCAGATCTTTGGTGCATTTGAATCATTCATGCAACACATGCCCACACGTGCAAAAATTTGAACCTAATTTGAAAGTTTTGTTCCACAAGACACACGTGCGTTACATTATACCTTTTTGAGGAGTTGGGTTCCATAATCCCATACCCAAATAGCTTGGTATTGTCCTGAGGAGTTTTTAGCCATAATCCCACATGTGCCTACTTTCGTACCTAATTTCATAGTTTTGCAACACTAGCCCCAGACATGCATAAGTTTTGCCCATTTACAAAAGTTGTGCACCACAAGCCCACACCTGCATAACTTTGTCACATTTGAGGGATGCAAACTAATACTCCACACGTGAATTATTTTGTACCATTTATAGTGGTTGTTCACCACAATCTCTCGTGCGCATAACTTCCAAACGTAAATAGGAGTTATGCACCATAATGCAGATGTGCGTAACTTTATCCCTCATTAAGGAGTTCTGCAACATAAGTCCACACATGTGTAACTTCTTACCTTTATCACAAAATTAAGCACCATAATCCCACACGTGGTGACTTCGTAACATTTTTTGGAGTTGCGCTCCAGAAGCCCAAACATACGGATTTTTGGTGCATTTGAATCATTCATACAGCACATGCCTACACGTGCCAAAATTTGAACCTAATTTGAAAGTTTTGTTCCACAAGATACACGTGTTACATTGTACCTTTTTGAGGAGTTGGGTTTGATAATCCCACACACGCATAGCTTGGTATTGTCTTGAGGAGTTTCTCGCCACAATCCCATACATGCTACTTTCGTACCAAATTTCAGAGTTTTGTAACACTAGCCCCACACATGCATAAGTTTTGCCATTTACAGAAGTTGTGCACCACAAGCCCACACATGCAAAACTTTGTCACATTTTAGGGGTTGCACGCTAATACTCCACACGTGAATTATTTCGGACCATTTATAGTGGTTGTTCACCACAATCTCCCGTGTGCATAACTTCCAACCATAAATAGAAGTTATGCACCACAACGTAGATGTGCATAACTTTGTCCCTTATTTAGGTGCTTTGCAACACAAGCTCACAAGTATGTAACGTCTTACCTTTATCTGAAAATGAAGCACCATAATCCCACACGTGTATGACATTGTAACATATTTTGCAGTTGTGCACTACAAGCCCAAATGTACAGATCTTTGGTGCATTTAAATCATTCATTCATGCACTATAAGCCCACATGTGCCAAAATTTCCTACCTAATTTCTAGGTTTTGGTGCCCGAAGCCCCATGTGCATTACATTGTACCATTTTGAGGAGTTGTGTTCCTTAATCCCACACACGTATAGCTTGATTCTGGCTTAAGGAGCTTTTCACCACAATCCCACATGTGTCAACTTTTGTACTTAATTTTAAAGTTTTGCAACACTGGCCCCACACATGCATAAGTTTTGCCCATTTAAAGATGTTGTGCACCATAAGCCTGCAACTGCATAACTTTGTCACATTTTAAGGAGCCGCACAAATACTACACACGTGAATTATTTCTGACCATTTATAGTGGATATTCACTATAATCTCCGAAGTGCATAACTTCCTACCATAAATAGGAGTTACGCACCAATGCAAATGTGGGTAACTTTGTCCCTTATTTAGGAGTTCTGCAACACAAGCCCACACATGTATAACTTCTTACCTTTATGACAAAATTAAGCACCAAAATCCCACACGTGCATGACTTCAAAACATTTTATGGAGTTGTACTCTAGATGCCCAAACGTGTAGATCTTTGCTGCATTTGAATCATTCATGCACCACATGCCCACACGTGCCAATATTCGAACCTAATTTGAATGTTTTGTTCCACAAGACACATGTGCATTATATTATGCCTTTTTGAGGAGTTGTGTTTCAGAATCCCACACACGCATACCTTGGTACTGTCCTGAGGAGTTTTTCACCATAATCCCCCACATGCCTACTTTCGTACCTAATTTCAGAGTTTTACAACACTAGCCCCACTCATGCATAAGTTTTGCCATTTACAAAAGTTGAACACCACAAGCCCACACCTGCATATCTTTGTGACATATTAAGAGTTGCACGCTAACACTCCTCACGTGCATTATTTCGGACCATTTATGGTGCATGTTCTCCATAATCCCCATGTGCATAATTTCTAACCTTAAATAGGAGTTATGAACCACAAGGCAGATGTCCGTAACTTTGTCCCTCATTTAGGAGTTCTCCAACACAAGACCACACGTGTGTAACTTTTTACCTTTATCACAAAATTAAGCACCATACCACATGTGCGTGACTTCATAACATTTTTTGAAGTTGTGTTCCAGAAGCCCAAATGTGCAGATCTTTCGTGCACTTGAATCATTCATGCACCACATGCCCACATGTGCCAAAATTCAAACCTAATTTGAAAGCTTTGTTCCACAAGACATACGTGCATTACATTATACCTTTTTTAGGAGTTGGGGTCCGTAATCCTACACACGCATAGCTTGGTACTATCCTGAATAGTTTTTCACCACAATCCCACACATGCCAACTTTCGTACCTAATTTTAGAGTTTTACAACACTAGCCCCACACATGCATTAGTTTTACCATTTACTGATGTTATGCACCACAAGCCCACACCTGCATAACTTTGTCACATTTGAGGGATGTACACAACACTCCACATGAATGTCGGATCATTTATAGTGGTTGTTCACCACAACCTCTCGTGTGTATAACTTCCAACCATAAATAAGAGTTGTACAGCACAAAGCAGATGTGTGTAACTTTGTCCCTCATTTAAGAGATTTGGAAAACAAGCTCACACGTACGCAACATCTTACCTTTATCTCAAACTGAAGCACCATAATCCCACACCTGCATGACATCGTAACATTTTTTAGAGTTGTGCACCACAAGGCCAAATGTGCAAATATTTGGTGCATTTAAATCATTAATGCACTACAAGCCCACATGTGCCAAAATTTGCAGCTAATTTGTAAGTTTTGTGCCGCAAGCCCCACATGCGTTACATAGTACCATTTTGAAGAGTTGTGTTTCTTAATCCTCGACACCCATAACTTGGTTCTGTCTTGAGGAGTTTTTCACCATAATCCGACACTTGCCTACTTTTGTACCTAATTTAAGAGTTTTGCGACACTAGCCCCATACATGCATAAATTTTGCCTATTTACAGAAGTTGTGCACCACAAGCCCATACCTGCATAACTTTGTCACATTTTAGGGATGCGCACTAATACTCTACTTGTGAATTATTTTGGACCATTTATAGTGGATATTCACCACAATCTCCCTAGTGCATAACTTTTAACCATAAATAAGAGTTATGCACCACGACGCTGATGTGCGTAACTTTGTCCCTCATTTAGGAGTTCTGCAACACAAGCCCACAGGTGTGTAACTTCTTACCTTTATCACAAAATGCAGCACCATAATCCCACACCTGCATGACTTCGTAACATTTTTTTGGAGTTGTGCTGTAAAAGCTCATAAATGTAGATCTTTGGTGCATTTGACTCACTCCTGCACCACATGCCCACACGTGCCAAAATTTGAAACTAATTTGAAAGTTTGGTTCCACAAGACACACGTGCATTATATTATACTTTTTTGAGGAGTTGTGTTCCATAATCCCACACACGTATAGCTTGGTACTGTCTTGAGGAGTTTTTCCCCACAATCCCACTTGTACCAACTTTCGTAGCTAATTTCAAAGTTTTACAACACTAGCCCCCCTCATGTATAAGTTTTTTCATTTACAGAAGTTGTGCACCACAAGCCCAAACCTGCATAACTTTGTCACATTTTAAGGGTTGCACGCTAATACTCCACACATGCATTATTTCGGACCATTTGTAGTGCATGTTCACCACAATACACCATGTGCATAATTTCTAACCTTAAATAGGAGTAATGAACCACATGGCAGATGTGCGTAACTTTGTCCCTCATTTAGAAGTTCTGCAACACAAGACCACACGTGTGTAACTTCTTAGCTTTATCTCAGAATTAAGCACGATAATCCCAGACGTGTGTGTTTGCATAACAATTTTTGGAGTTGTGCTCCACAAGCCCAAATGTGTAGATCTTTAGGTCATGCACCACACGCCCACACGTGCCAAAGTTTGAACCTAATTTGAAAGTTTTGTTCTACAAGCCGTACGTGCGATATATTGTACCTTTTTCAGGACTTGTGTTTCATAATCCCACACAGGCATTGCTTGGTACTGTCCTGAGGAGTTTTTTGTCACAATCCCACACGTGCCAACTTTCGTACGTAATTTCAGAGTTTTACAACACTAGCCCCACACATGCATAAGTTTTGCCATTTACAGAAGTTGTACACCACAAGCCCACACCTGCATAACTCTATCACATTTTGGGGATGCACACTAAAACTCTAGACGTGTTTTATTTTGGACCATTTATAGTGGTTGTTCACCATAATCTCTCGTGTGCATAACTTCCAACCGTAAATAGGAGTTATGCACCACAAAAGCAAATGTACAAAACTTTATCCCTTATTTAGGAGTTTTGCAACATAAGCCCACACGTACGTAACGTCTTACCTTTATCTCGGAATGAAGCATAATATTCCCACATGTGCATGACATTGTAACATTTTTTGGAGTTGTGTACCACAAGTCCAAACTTGCAGATCTTTGGTGCATTTAAATTATTGATGCACTACAAGCCCGTATAAGCTAAAATTTGCATCCAATTTGTAAGTTTGGTGCCACAAGCCCCACATGCGTTACATTGTATCATTTTGAGAAGTTGTGTTCCTTAAACCCACACACGCAGATCTTAGTTCGATCTTAAGGAGTTTTTCACCACAATCCCACACATGCCTAGTTTCGTACCTAATTTAAGAGTTTTGCAACACTAGCCCCACACATGCATAAGTTTTGACCATGCACAGAAGTTGTGCACCATAAGCCCACACCTGCATAGCTTTGTTACATTTTAGGGATGTGCACTAATACTCCACACGTGAATTACTTCGGACTATTTGTAGTGGATGTTCACTAATATCTCCCCAGTGCATAACTTCCGACCTTAAATAGGAGTTATGCACATGGCAGATGTGCGTAACTTTGTCCCACATTTAGTAGTTATGCAACACAAGCCCACACGTGTGTAATATCTTAACTTTATCATAAAATTAAGCACCATAATTCCACACGTGCATGACTTCGTAACAATTTTTTGAGTTATGGTCCAGAAGCCCAAACGTGCAGATCTTTGGTGCATTTGAATCATTCATGCACCGCAAGCCCACACGTGCCAAAAATTGAACCTAATTTGAAAGTTTTATTCCACAAGACACACGTGCCAACTTTCGTACGTAATTTCAGAGTTTTACAACACTAGCCAGACTCATGCTTATGTTTTGACGTTAACCAAAGTTGCACCACACAAGCCCACACCTACATAACTTTGTCAGATTTTAGGGGTTGCACGCTAATACTCCACATGTGCATTATGTTGGAGCATTTATAATCCATGTTCACAAAGATCCCCTGTGTGCATAGTTTTAAACATTAAATAAGAGTTACGAACCACAAGGCAGATGTGCGTAACTTTGTCCCTCATTTAGGAGCTCTTCAACACAAGACCACACGTGTGTAACTTCTTACCTTTATCACAAAAATAAGCACCATAATCCCACACGTTCGTGACTTCATAACATTTTTTGGAGTTATGCTCCACAAGCCCAAACATGCAGATCTTTGGTGCTTTTGAATCATTCATGCACCAAATGCCCACATGTGCCAAAGTTCGAACCTAATTTGAACGTTTTGTACCATAAGCCACACGTGCATTACATTGTACCTTTTTGAGGAGTTGTGTTTCATAATCCCACACACGCATAGCTTGGTACTGTCCTGATGAGTTTTTGGCCACAATCCCACACGTGCCAACTTTCGTACCTAATTTCAGAGTTTTGCAACACTAGCCACACACATGCATACGTTTTTTCACTTATAGAAGTTGTGCACCACAAGCCCACACCTGCATAACATTGTCACATTTTAGGGATGCACACTAATACTCCACACGTGAATTATTTCAGACCATTTATAGTGGTTGTTCACCACAATCTCACGTGTGCATAACTTCCAATCGTAAATAGGAGGTATACACCACAACACAGATGTGCGTAACTTTGTCACTCATTTAGGAGTTTTGCAACACAAGCTTACACATACATAATGTCTTACCGTTATCTCAAAATGAAGCACCATAATCCCACACGTGCATGACATCATAACATATTTTGGAGGTGTGCACCACAAGCTTAAACGTGCAGATCATTGATGCATTATTATTCATATACTACAAGCCCACATGTGGCAAAATTCACACCTAATTTGTAAGTTTGGTGCGACAAGCCTCACGTGTGTTACATTGTACCATTTTAAGGAGTAGTGTTCTTTAATCCGACACATGCATAGCTTCATTCTGTCTTGAAGAGTTTTTCACCACAATCCCACACGTGCCTACTTTCGTACCTAATTTAAGAGTTTTGCAACACTTGCCCTACACATGAATAAGTTTTACCCATTTATAAAAGTTGTGCACCACAAGCCCATAACTGCATAACTTTGTCACATTTTAGGGATACGCACTAATACTCCACACGTGAATTATTTTGGATCATTTATAGTGGATATTCACCACAATCTCCCCAGTGCATAACTTTCAACCTTAAATAGGAGTTATGCACCATAACGCAGATGTGCGTAACTTTATCCCTCATTTAGGAGTTCTGCAACACAAGCCCCCATGTGTGTAACTTCTTACCTTTATCACAACATTAAGTACCATAATCCCACACGTGCGTGATTTCGTAACATTTTTTAGAGTTGGGCTCTAGAAACCCAAACGTGCAGATCTTTGCTGCATTTGAATCATTCATGCACCACATGTCCACAAGTGCCAATATTCAAACCTAATTTGAAAGTTTTGTTCCACACGACACACGTGTGTTACATTGTACCTTTTTGAGGAGTGGTGTTCCATAATGCCACACACGTATAGCTTGGTACTGTCCTGAGGAGTTTTTTGTCATAATCCCATACGTGCCAACTTTTGTACCTAATTTCAGAGTTTTGCAACACTAGCTCCACACATGCATAATTTTTGTCATTTACAGAAGTTACACACTATAAGCCCACACCTGCATAACTTTGTCACATTTTAGGGATGCAGGCTAATACTCCACACATGAATTATTTCGGACCATTTATAGTGGTTGTTCACCACAATCTCTCGTGTGCATAACTTCCAATCGGAAATAAGAGTTATGCACCACAATGCAGATGTGCGTAGCTTTATCCCTCATTCTAGAGTTTTGTAACACAACCTCACACATACATAACTTCTTAACTTTATTTCAAAATGAGGCACCATAATCCCACATGTACGTGACATCATAACATATTTTGGAGTTGTGCACCACAAGCCCAAACGTGCAGATCTTTGGTGTATTTAAATCATTAATGCATTAAAAGCCCACATGTTCAAAAATTCGCACCTAATTTGTTTCTTTTGTGCCATAAGCCCCACATGTGTTACATTGTTCCATTTTGGGGAGTTATGTTTTTTAATCACACACACAGATAGCTTGGTTCTGTCTTGAGGAGTTTTTCACAACAATCCCACACGTGCCAACTTTCGTACCTAATTTAAGAGTTTTACAACACTAGCCCCACACATGAATAAGTTTTGCCCATTTATAGAAGTTGTGCACCATTGCCCTACACCTGCATAACTTTGTCACATTTTAGAGGTTGCACGCTAATACTCCACACGTGCATAATATCGGACCATTTATAGTGGATGTTCACAATAATGCCCCGAGTACATAATTTCTAACCTTAAATTAGAGTTATAAACCACAAGGTGGATGTGCGTAACTTTGTCCCTCATTTAGGAGTTTTGCAACACAAGTCCACACGTGTGCAACTTTGTACCTTTATCACAAAACTAAGAACCATAATTCCACACGTGCGTGACTTCGTAACATTTTTTGAAGTTGTGCTCCTCAAGCCCAAACGTGCAGATCTTTGGTGCATTTGAATCATTCATGCACCATATGGTCAAACGTGCCAAAATTCCTAATTCGAAAGTTTTGTTCCACAAGCCACATGTGCATTACATTATACCTTTTTGAGGATTTGTGTTCCATAATCCCACACACGCATAGCGTGGTACTGTCTTGAGGAGTTTTTTACCACAATCAAACACATGCCAACTTTTGTACCTAATTTCAGAGTTTTGCAACGCTAGCCTAACAAATGCATAAGTTTTTACCACTTACAGATGTTGTGCACCACAAGCCCATACATGCATAACTTTGTCACATTTTAGGGGTTGCACACTAATACTCCACACGTGAATTATTTCGGACCATTTATAGTGGTTTTTCACCACAATCTCTCGTATGCATAACTTCCAACAGTAAATAAGAGTTATGTACCACAATGCAGATGCACAGAACTTTGTACCTCATTTAGGAGTTTTACAACACAAGCTCACACGTACTTAATGTCTTACCTTTATCTCAAAATGAAATACCATAATAGAACACGTGCATGACATCGTAACATTTTGTGGAGTTGTGCACCACAAGCCTAAACGTGCAGATCTTTGGTTCATTTAAATCATTGATGGACTACAAGCCCACATGTGCCTAAATTCGTGCTTATGACATATTGAGGAGTTGTGTTCCTTAATCCCACACATGCTTAGCCTGGTTCTGTCTTGAGGAGTTTTTCACCACAATCCCACACGTGCCTACTTTTGTACCTAATTTCAGAGTTTTGCAATACTAGTCCCCCACATGCATAAGTTTTGCCCATTTACAGAACTTGTCCAACAAAAGGCCATACTTGCATAACTCTGTCACATTTAAGGGATACGCACTAATACTCTACACGTTAGTTATTTTGGACCATTTATAGTGGATGTTCACCACAATCTCCCCTGTGCATAACTTCCAACCTTAAATAAGAGTTATGCCCCACAACGCAGATGTGCATAACTTTGTCCCTCGTTTAGGAGTTTTGTGACACAATCTCACACGTACAGAATGTCTTACCTTTATATCAAAATTAAGCAACATAATCCCACACATGCATGACATCATAACATTTTTTTGAGTTGTGCACTACAAGCCCAAACGTTCAGCTCTTTGGTGCATTTAAATCATTAATCCACTTCAAGCCCGCATGTGCCAAGATTTGCAACTAATTTGTAAGTTTTGTGCCACAAGAGCCACATGTGTTACATTATACCATTGTTAGGGGTTGTGTTCCTTAATCCCACAAACGCATAGCTTGGTTCTGTCTTAAGGAGTTTTTCCCCACAATCCCACATTTGCCTACTTTTATACCTAATTTAAGAGTTTTGCAACACTAGCCCCACACATGCATAACTTTTGACCATTTATAGAAATTGTGCACCACAAGCCCACACTTGCATAACTTTACCAAATTTTAGGGATACGCACCAATACTCCACACGTGAATTATTTCAGACCATTTGTAGTGGATGTTCACCACAATCTCCCCTGTGCATAACTTTCAACCATAAAGAGGAGTTATGCACCACAACACAGATGTGTGTAACTTTGTCCCATATTTAGGACTTCTACAATACAAGCCCACACGTGTGTAACTTCTTACCTTTATCACAAAATTAAGCACCATAATCCCACACGTGTGACTTCGTAACTTTTTTTGGAGTTATACTCCAGAAGCCCAAACGTGCAAATCTTTGGTGCATTTGAATCATTCATGCAGCACATGCCTACACGTGCCAAAATTTGAACCTAATTTGAAAGATTTGTTCCACAAGACACACGTGCCTTACACTGTACCTTATTAAGAGTTGTGTTCCATAATCCCACACACACAAAGCTTGGTACTATCCTGAGGAGTTTTTCACCACAATCCCACATGTGCCAACTTTCGTACCTAATTTCAGAGTTTTGCAACACTAGCCCCACTCATGTATAAGTTTTGCTATTTACGAAAGTTGTGCACCACAATCCCACACCTTCATAACTTTGTCACATTTTAGGGGTTGCACGCTAATACTCCACACATGCGTTATTACGGACCATTTATAGTGCATGTTCACTAAGATCCCCCATGTGCATAATTTCAAACCTTAAATAGGAGTTCCGAACCACAAGGCAGATGTGCGTAACTTCGTCCCTCATTTAGGATTTTTGCAACATAAGAGTACACATGTGTAACCTCTTACCTTTATCACAAAAATAAGCACCATAATCCCACACGTACATGACTTCATAACATTTTTTGGAGTTATGTTCCATAAGCCCAAATGTGCAGATTTTTGGTGCTTTTCAATCATTCATGCACCACTTGCCCACACGTGCCAAAGTTTGAACCTAATTCGAAAGTTTTGTTCCACAAGCCACACATGCGTTACATTGTAACTTTTTGAGGGGTTCTGTTTCATAATCCCACACACGCAGAGGTTGGTACTATCCTGCGGTGTTTTTTGCTACAATCCCACACATGCCAACTTTCGTACCAAATTTCAGAGTTTTGCAACACTAGCCGCATACATACATAAGTTTTTCCATTTATAGAAGTTGTGCACTACAAGCCCACACCTGCATAACTTTGTCACATTTTAGGGATGCACACTAATACTCCATACATGAATTATCTCAGACCATTTATAGTGGTTGTTCACCACAATATCTCGTGTGCGTTACTTCCAACCGTAAATAGGAGTTATGCACCACAACGCAGATGTGTACCATTGTCCCTCATTTAGGAGTTTCGCAACACAAGCTCACACTAATGTAATGTCTTACCTTTATCTCAAAATGAAGCACCATAATCCCACAAGTGTGTGACATCATAAGATATATAGAAGTTATGCACCACAAGCCCAAACGTGCAGATCTTTAATGCATTTCAATCATTCATGCACTACAAGCCCACATGTGCCAAAATTCGAACCTAATTTGTAAGTTTGGTGCCACAAGCCCCACATGCGTTACATTGTACCATTTTGAAGAGTTGTGTTCCTTAGTCCCACACATGCAAAGCTTGGTTCTATCCTAAGGAGTTTTTCACAACAATCCCACACGTGCCTATTTTTGTACCTAATTTAAGAGTTTTGCAACACTAGCCGCACACATGCATAGGTTTTTCCCATTTACAGAAGTTGTGCACCACAAGCCCACAACTGCAAAACTTTATCACATTTTAGGGATGTGCACTAATACTTCACACAGGAATTATTTTGGACAAGCGGATGTTCACCACAATCTCCCGAGTGCATAACTTCGAACTATAAATAAGAGTTATGCACCACAACGCTGATGTTCGTAACTTTGTCCCTCATTTATGAGTTCTGCAACATAAGCCCACACGTGTGTAACTTCTTACCGTGATAACAAAATTGAGCACCATAATCCCACATGTGCGAGACTTCGTAACATTTTTTGGAGTTCTCCTCTAGAAGCCCAAACATGCGATCTTTGTGGCATTTTGAATCGTTCATGCACCACATGCCCACTTGTCCCAATATTCAAACCTATTAGAAAGTTTTGTTCCACAAGGCACACGTGCATTACATTATACCTTTTTGAGGAGTTATGTTCCGTAATCCCACACAAGCATAGCTTGGTACTGTCTAGAGGAGTTTCTTTTCCAAAATCCCACATGTGGCAAGTTTCATACCTAATTACAAAGTTTTGCAACACTAGCCCCACTCTTGCACAAGTTTTTCCATTTACCGAAGTTGTGCACCACAAGCCCACACCTGCATAACTTTGTTACAGTTTAGGGCTTGCACACTGTACTCCACACGTGCATTATTTCAGACCATTTATAGTGAATGTTCACCACCATCCCCCATGTGCACAATTTCTAACCGTAAATAGGAGTTATGAACCATAAGGCATATGTGCATAACTTTGTCACATTTTAGGGATGAACACTAATACTCCACACATGAATTATTTTGGACCATTTATAGTGGTTGTTCACCACAAGCTCTCGTGTGCATAACTTCCAACCATAAATAGGAGTTAGGCACCACAATGCAGATGTGCATAGCTTTGTCCCTCATTTTGGAGTTCTGCAACACATGCTCACACGTACAAAATGTCTTACCTTTATCTCAAAATAAAGCACTATAATCCCAGATGTGCATGACGTCATAACATTTTTTGGAGCTGTGCACCACAAGCCTAAATGTGCAGATCTTTGGTGCATTTAAATCATTCTTGCACTACAAGCCCAAACATGCAAAAATTCGCCCCTAATTTGAAAGTTTTATTCCACAAGCCAAACGTGCCTTATATTGTACCTTTTTGAGGAGTTGTGTTCCATAGTCCCACACACGCATAGCTTGGTACTGTCATGAGGAGTTTTTCACCACAATCCCACACATGCCCACTTTCGTGCCAAATTTTAAAGTTATGCAACACCAACCCCGCACATACATAGGTTTTACCCATTTACAGAAGTTCTGAACCACAAGCCCACACCTGCATAACTTTGTCACATTTTAGGGATGCACACTAATACTCCACACGTGAATTATTTTAACCATTTATAGTGGACATTCACCACAATCCCCTGTGTGCATAATCTCTAACCTTAAATAGCTGTTATGAACCACAAGGCCGATGTGCATAACTTTGTCCCTCATTTAGGAGTTCTGCAACACAAGACCACACATGTGTAACTTCTTACCTTTATCACAAAATTAAGCACCATAATCTCACACGTGCGTGACCTCATAACATTTTTTGGAGCTATGCTCCACAAGCCCCAACTTGTAGATCTTTGGTGCATTTGAATCATTCATGCACCACATGCCCGCACGTGCCAAAGTTCAAACTTAATTTGAAAGTTTTGTTCCACAAGCTACACTTGCATTACATTATACCATTTTGAGGAGTTGTGTTCCACAATCCCACACACGCATAGTTTGGTACTATCCTGAGGAGGTTTTTGCCACAATCCCACACGTGTCAACTTTCGTACCTAATTTCAAAGTTTTGCAACACTAGCCCCACCCATGCATAAGTTTTTTCATTCATAGAAGTTGTGCACCACAAGCCCATACATGCATAACTTTTTCACATTTTAGGGATGTACACTAATACTCCACACGTGAATTATTTTGGACCATTTGTAGTGTTTGTTCACCCCAATCTCTCGTGTGCATAACTTCTAATCATAAATAGGAGTTTGCACCACAATGTAGATGTGCGTAACTTTGTCCCTCATTTAGGAGGTTTGAAACACAAGCTCACACGTACGTAACGTCTTACCCTTATCTCAAAATGAAGCACCATAATCCCACACGTGCATGACATCGTAACATTTTTTGGTGTTGTGCACCACAAGCACAAACGTGTAGATCTTTGGTGCATTTAAATCATAAATGCACTACAAGCCCACATCTATCGAAATTCATACATAATTTTTAAGTTTTGTGCCACAAGCCCCACATGCATTACATTGTACCATTTTGAGGAGTTGTGTTCCTTAATCCCATGCACGCATAGCTTGGTTCTGTCTTGAGGAGTTTTTCACCACTTTACCACACATGCCTACTTTTGTACCTAATTTAAGAGTTTTACAACACTAACCCCACACATGCTTATGTTTTGGCCATTTGTAGAAGTTGTGCACCACAAGCCCACACCTGCATAACTTTGTCACATTTTTGGGATGCGCACTAATACTCCACACGTGAATTATTTTGGACCATTTATAATGGATGTTCACCACAATCTCGCGAGTGCATAACTTTAAACCATAAATAGGAGTTATGCACCACAATGCTGATGATCATAACTTTGTCCCTCATTTAGGAGTTTTGCAATACAAGCCCACACGTGTGTTACTTCTTACCGTGATAACAAAATTGTGCACCATAATCCCACACGTGCGTGACTTCGTAACATTTTTTGGAGTTGTCCTCTAGAAGCCCAAACATGCAGATCTTTGCAGCAATTGAATCGTTCATGCCACATGCCCACTTGTGCCAATATTCGAACCTATTAGAAAGTTTTGTTCCACAAGATACACGTGCGTTACATTATACCTTTTTGTGGAGTTGTGTTCCGTAATCCCACACACGTATAGCTTGGTACTGTGCACAGGAGTTTTTCACCACAATTCCACACATGCCAAGTTTCGTACCTAATTACAGAGTTTTGCAACACAAGTCCCACTCATGCATAAGTTTTGCCATTTACCGAAGTTGTGCACCATAGTCCCACACCTACATAACTTTGTGAAATTTTAGGGGTTGCACGCTAATACTCCACACGTGCATTATTTCAGACCATTTATAGTGAATGTTCACCATAGTCCCCCGTGTCCATAATTTCTAACCTTAAATAGGAGTTATTAACACAAGGTAGATGTGCATAACTTTGTCACATTTTAGGGATGCACACTAATACTCCACACTTGAATTATTTCGCACCATTTATAGTGGTTGTTCACCACAAGCTCTCGTGTGTATAACTTCCAACCGTAAATAGGAGTTATGCACCACAATGCAGATGTGCTTTGCTTTGTCCCTCATTTTGGAGTTCTACAACACAAGCTTGTTGGAAATATATGTCCTGACAAAGCCATTCACAAAAAATATAAGCATGATTAATTAATTAATTAATTAATTAATATTCGATCATCACAAGAATTTGTTTATTTATATGGGTAATTATTTGATCTCATGAGATGAGATAGGTGGTCCTCAGGTAACA
>JAOXJP010049429.1:0-16081 GCA_025762735.1 Platanus orientalis
TTAGTGGTGACTCCCATTGAAAGGCCTGACCCCCGAGGGTTAGAAACCTTTCATGCACTGGTGTCCACGTGCTGGGAGAAGAAGTGGACATTCCCGACATCCACAACAATGATGGGACTTGGATTTCAACTGGCAGAACAACCTTTGCCCCGAACACAAGGGAGTAAGGGGTCACTTGTGTTGGAGTGCAAAAAGTAGTATGATATTCCTAGAGTACTTTAAGTAAGCGTTCATGCTAGTCCTTTTTATGTCTGGAGACCATTTTCTTAATGATTTTATAAAGAGTCTTATTAAAGGCTTTTGCCAAACCATTGGCTTGAGGATAATAATGCAAGAAATGCTCTAAGTCAATATTATATTTTTCCATGAGTCGGTACATGAGGGCACTGACGAACGGTTGCCCATTGTCTATAATTATATGGTTAGGGACGCCAAACCTGTATATGAGATGGACCTTGACAAACCAGACTATGTCGAAAGCCTTGATTTCTTGCAAGGCGACAACCTCTGCTCATTTAGAAAAGTAATATGTAGTAGCGAGGATGTAGTGATGTCCTTTGGAAGTGGTTGGGGTAATGAGTCCCACTATATCCATTCTCCACTTAGAAAATGGCCAAGAACAAGAGGTGGTGTGTAGCAGCTTTGCAAGCACGTGGCCATAGTTGCTATGTAGTTGGCAAACACGGTAGCATTTAGCATATTCAATGCAATCCACTACCATTGTTGGCTAATAGTAGCCAATTCTTTTTAACTAGTATTGTAGCTTAGGGGTGCTTTGGTGTTCTCTACATACTCCAACATGTACTTCATTCATTACATTTCTTGCCTCATCGGCCAATAAGCATCATCTCATTTCAGCATATATGTCCTCCACATAATATGCTGTATAAGGACCACCTATATAACTGATTGCCTTGAAGGGTATATCGGGGAGCGTATCATCTCATTATAGCATGCTTGATAGGGTCGGCTGGCTCCCTCTTATCTATGAGGTGTTGAATTAGTGACTCGTGCGAATCCTCCTTTTTTGAGTTTGATTTGTTATCCATGCCATCTTGTGCATCGCCTTTTTACAGGTCAGTATTACCAATGAGGAGGACTTCTTCCTCAATGGTTATGGATAATGGGGAGATTACCCTCCATTCTCCAATATAGATGACAAGATAATCGTCCCTAGGGTGTGTGAGGGATGTGGCAAGGCTGGCCAATGCATCAGCTTGTCCATTATGGTCCCTTATGACATGCTATATCTGTAGGTGTCAAAACAATTTAGCAAAGTCTTTGGCCCTTTGAAAGTAAGGCGTTGGATTTAGCTTTTTAACGTGATAAAAGCCATTCCTCTAACGAATGATGAGCACCGAATCTTCGTAAACTGTGAGATTGTCTATAGGGACCTCTAGGGCCAACTTAAGTCCTGCGATTAGAGCTTCATACTTGGTTTCATTATTTGAGCATCTTTCGGTTAATGTGTGGGAGTACATAATGATGCCATTATCTGGGGTGATAAAGATGATGTCGATCCTCGAAGATTTTTTTGAGTTATCTCTTGAGATAGCAGAAGGGCCCTTAGAAGCTCCATCAAAGAACATTTCTCAATCTGTCTTTTTTTGGACTTGCATGACATTCTCGTCAAGAAATTCCATTTGAAGGGGGGACTCATCAGGTATTGGATGCGCTGCCAAGGTATCTGCTAGAGCTTGACCTTTTACTACCCGCTACGGGATGTAATGAATGCCAATTTCGGAGAGGAGGACAGTCCATTTAGCAATACGCCCTTGAATAGAAGGACGGCTCATAATATATTTCAAGGGGTCAGCTCTTGATGTGAGATGTATCATTATGGTAAGTAGATAATGTCTCAGCTTTTGTAATGTGAAAATTAAAGCTAAATAGATCTTCTTAATAGACAAGTAGTTTATTTCAATGCCAACCATTGTCCTGCTAAGATAGTACAAGGCATGCTCCTTGCCCTCTTCTAGTGTTAGGCCAACAATGCATTGAGAGAGGGCCAGGCTCATAAGAACTGGTGGATTTAGAAAATATTATTTTATGTTATTGAAAGCATTTTGGCAAGCTTGGTCCCATACAAAAGGGACTCCGTTCTTCATCTTAAAAATGGCTAGCAACGTCTTGAAAGATTTGAAATGAACTGGCAAATATATATAAGCCTACCTTGCAGCCTTTTGAGTTTAGAGCAGTTCCATGGCATTGAAATTTCAACTATAGCTGTAATCTTCTTAGGGTCTATTTTGATACCCCTATGTCGAACAAGGAACCTAAGGAATTTCCCTGAAGACACATTAAAAGCATAATTGAGAGGATTTATTTTCAAGTTATAGCGAAAAAAGCCTTTGAAAAACCCGATTGAGGTTAGCGATGTGATGCTGTCTAAGTTTTGTTTTTACCACCAAACCATCGACTTAGTGTTTGATCATGTCATGTATCAGGTCTTCGAATATGTAGGTCATTGCCCTATGGTAAGTGGTACTGGCGTTCTTTAAGCCAAAAGGCATGACCCTATAGAAAAATATTCCAATTGGTGTACAAAATGTTGTGGCCTCTTCATCTTCTAGAGCCATTTGGATCTGATTGTATCTTGAATATTTGTCCATGAAAGAGAGAGCTTCATACCTTGTGGTAGTGTCAATTAGAAATTCGGTGAGTGGTAATGGGAAATCTTCCTTCAGGCATGTGCTATAAGGTCCCTATAGTTGATACACATCCTGATCTGACCATTCTTTTTATGTACATGCACAATATTGGCAAGCCATTTCGGATATCGAACCTCATGAATAAACCTGGCCTTGAGTAGCTTCTCTACTTCTCCCTCTATTTTGTCAACAATATCATGTCTCGCCTTACAAGGGTGTTGCTTAATTGGTCATTGAGAAGGGTCAATGGCAAGGTGGTGAACAGCCACGTTGGGGTCCAATCCTGGCATCTTAGAATAATTTCAGGCAAACTCATCTCGGTTCTTTTGTAGGAATTCAAGGTATTGCACCTGTTCTTCTAAGGAAAGGCGTGCACTGATGAAAGTGGGGTAATGATCTTCTTTCATCCCTAGGTTTACTTCAATTAAGTCATCGACCGTTGCTTAGCCTCCATCCTCAAGTTCCGGAGGGGTGGGCATTACTGACTCCATAATGAAGTCCTCAGAGGAAGATGGTTGTGCTTCTGCAAATAGACATTTGAAGGGAGCGTCCTCCAATGAGTTGATCCCATATGTTGTTATTGCATGGGATGAAACTTTTAACTTGGTTGATTGTCTGCCTAAACCTCTTATATCATCTTTGTTCTTGGAATAAAGAACTAGACACTCAAATTGCTGAGTTGATACTTCCTTGCCCTTACAAGAATTCTTTCATTTCCCTTGCTAGTCAAAGTAATAACTCTGAATTAGTTAGGGAGCTAACTTCATGTGTGGCAACAAACTGTTTGGATTGCTAAGTTTTCTCTCGGGTGCAGGACTTTTGTGATCCTTTGATTGAATGGGGCCCTTAGGGAGAAAAATGGAAGGTGACTGATAAGGATCAACCTGTGTTATAAACAATTATGCTAATGGGAGGATGAAATTTTGTACCATTGAATTTGGTAAGAGCATGGATTCAGACTTAGTTGTTTTAACACCATGTTGTACCTTAAGCTTTCGAGGCTTAACATTGTTGCCCTTGTCTTTCTCTAGGGAATTGCATACTACTTCCTAGGGGTTGATCTTTTGATAGTACATGGTGTCTACAAAATAAGCATATATTGCTTGGAATAGGTTATTGTCAGCCACTATAGTGCCCTACGTATCTGGCCAGAGGTACTTAATGCATTGGTGGTATGTAGAGGGGACCACCTAAAACTTATGCATCCATGGTCGACCAATGAGGACATTGTAAGTAGTGTTTGCATCAATTATGTAGAAGGATGTCTAGTCTTCTAGGTGGCTGAACTTACTCCTTAACCTGACAGACCGAGAAGGCATTGCTTGTTTTGGTTGAACCCCTGAATGATGAGTGTGCAGGGCCTGACGTGAGATGGATCCACTCCTAGGTAGTCTAGAGTTTTGGTTAAAAGTATGTTTACTGCTAAACCACCATCAATCATAACCTTGGATATCGATTGATTATTGATAGTGCTAGTGATAAACAATGGTTTATTGTGGTGAGGATCATCAGAATATCAATTAATATCTTTGAAGATAACTGTGGGCAGTACAATCCTTCCGGCGTTGCCGTCTGCCAGGAAGCCCTAGTGATCTCCTCATTTGTAGTGAACTCATCCAAATGAGTTGGTGCATAGACCATAGAAACCCTGAGTCTTGGTGACATACAGAGGACTTCATACACAGTCAAAAGAAATGAAATCTTCTTGAGATGTGCCATCACATCATATGGAATAGGGTTATCCGTCTTCTTAATGACCTTGTTATGTTCGGTTTCTATGGCTGTCTTTTTCATTGCATCAGCTTGCTAATTGGCTATGAGACCCTATGGCAGAATTTGTTTCCCAAAACGTAGCTTGACTTGGTTGACGAATCTGGAATGTGGCTAATGTCCTTCTACCGGGGTAGTAATTTTAAGTTTGGTGACATTGCAAGCCCCTATTTACGGATATATAGGCATCTTCCTCAAAGAGGTCCTAATGTGCAGTGGTAAAGCTAGAATCATCATCAGGGTTATCCGAGTCAATAATCAGGGGTGGCATATCTTGCAAGGATAAGTCACAGTGTAGTGTTTGCCATAGATTTGGGGCATCATCTTCATCAGTCGAGGTTGAGGATTCACTAGCATCCATGTCGACATCCCATTAATCTTGAGGCATAAATTGTACCACATTTTGTATATATCGGTGATCATGTCTGTATGTCTTTGATGACAATAAAAGTGGTTAATGAGCATTGGTCAAGAAGAGACATGACATGATGGTAGAGTTAAGTACCATTCAAAAGCATGAGAATCTAAAGAGATGGAAAAAAGTCGCACCAATAAATCTTGTGCGGTGGCTGGAAAGCCTGTTTCTTGTAGAAAGCAATTGGTATAAAAGTGTGGATCCCCATCCCCTATATATAGTGTGAATGGAGGAAGTTGGTACTATTCTAGAAACTGGGTAAGATATACCTCATTTTTGATAGGTTGCCTTGTCTCGCCGAACCGTCGGGAATCTAGTACTTGAGTAATGATATGATTAGGGATGCCCTCAAATTCTTTATATGTTTATTGCCGAGGGGCTTGTCTCAAGGGGTCCATATTCTAAGGATCATAGGGTTTCATGCTCGGCCTCATAAATTCATGGATAAACATTTCAATCAGATAGCCCCATGAAGGTATGTTTTGTGGTGCTAAATCCATATATCAATCTAATGGCGACCCATCCAAGGAGAGTGGAAATAGTCACAATAATAGATTGTTGTTGTGTATTACCTCTTTACACGATATCATGAATTTGAATAAATGATGGCGCAGACATTGATATTCTTCATTTGAGAATGTGACAAATAGTGGAACCTCAAAGCCAAGAGGGAATGTCTCTAAATATACAACTCGTTGACAAGGGAAGGCTCATTGCCTAAATTTGGTTTACATATTCTAGAAATACGTGCATTTATATGGGGTAATAGAAAAATGAGTAATTCTTGTAGGACACAATGGTGGGTTTTGTATAGAATCTGTTAATGCGATAGAGATACCACCATTGTTATATCTATACGCAGCTATCAGGATAGTTATTCCTTTATAGTGGTCTTGGTATGTCAAACTATTATGCAACCAATCGATCACTATTGTTGACTCACTTGATGTTGGTTCTAGTCCTCTACGTGGGTGAGGATTATCATTACGTATGATTGATGCCATGTTACAAGTAACCACTAGAGACTGAAGCAAGTCTTCGGGCATTAATTCTTTCAACATCACTACCATTCGTGGAGGTTGTTCTAACAAGTCCTCATGGATCACTGGCGAAGAAGCTGTAACCTTAGGAAGTTTATTCTTTTTCTTGATTACCCTTTTTATACAAAGTGGCCTTCTCCGAACACATTTAGCAGGGTTATGCGTCTGTTGTACCCTTGCTTTAGCAGCCTGGAGTTTTCTCTTGCGTGTGGCTTTACTTTCAAACACAACCCAATTATCCTCGTCATCATCATCATCCTTGTTATTTTGAGGACTCATAAGGCTGATAATTTCTTGATCAACAAAGACAGCATTCGTGGTTGCAACCCTCATGTCTGTGTCCAATTCCATGGTGTTCTTATCAATTAATTCATGAAACTTGTATTTAAACACAAAACAATCTTACAGGGTATGGCCCATAATACGATGATACTTGCAATACTTCGGGTCATTGACCTTATCAACTTTTTTGAGAGTCTCTTTAACTCAGGGAGTATGATATCCTGCGATTCAATAGTTTGCTTGAAAAGGCTCTCCAGATCATTAGGATGGAATGTATAAGCCTTCTCTTGCCACTCCTTCATGCTCGGCCTTTTAGGAGGGATTTCTTGTTCCATTGGCTTAGTTGCTTCTACAGTATGTTTGACTTTTAACTTAGTAGGTGGCTTCTTGGTGCCTACCATGGTGGATTCCATCTTGTTAACCACTGATTTTTCTTTTCTATCACATTTGTGATACAACAGTCTCTTTTTCAGAGTGGACACTTTGGATATTAGGTCATCAAACCTAGAGTACTTATGCGTCATAAGATGGAGAGAGAACTCAAAGGCTATATTTTGTAGACACATCTTAAGGAGTGTTTTAAGAGGAGGTGCATTCTCATAAAAGTAAGACATATTCTTCCACCTGTTAATAAAGTCTACCGTTGATTCATTGTCTCGCTGCCTTTCACTAAGCAATTCATATAGTTTCACAGGCCTATAAGTTCCATGAAACTGTTGTATAAATGTTTGTTTCATCGATTCCCAATCTGGAATATAATAAGATTTCAAATTTGAATACCACATAAAGTTGCCCCATCTAAAGATTGGATGAACAATTTTAACAACAAGTCATCGTGTTGGGTGATGGCACCACATCGGGGTTCAAAGTGAGCGATATATTGCTTAGAACATGTCGTTCCATTAAATGTGTTGAAATGAGGCTGAACAAATTTTGGTGGGAAGGGTACTGCATCCACATATAGAGGGTATGACTTCCCATTTATGTATATACTTACAGTCTCTTGTTCTTTATATTCCTTGAGCATTTCAGCCATCATTGTCCGTATATAATTAGGATCCATCATAGGTGTAACCAGATGCACATATAGTTCTTGCGGCATGAAGGGAATTTGTGCATATGTATTATAAACATACATCCAGGGAGGTGTAGGTCTATATAGTAGTGGCTCTTGTTGGTGATAAGCGGACTGGTGAGGTCCTTATGGGTATAGACCTTGCGGGAGGCCTTGTGTGAATGGCATTTACGGAATGGGTATATTAGGTGCAGCGCTCACAGCTGGGGGAACCCCTGGCAGTGTAGCAAATGCATATTTTGGCGTGTAATGAGAATACCCCCCTTGCGTTTGGCTTAGGACAACAGGTCTTGCTGATTCTACCACTATAGGATTATGATTTGGTGGGGACATGCCTTGTCTTTCTAGTGTGAGTTGTTCGATCATGATTTTTAAGTCGGCTATTGCGATGTCTTGAGTGGCTAAGCGTTGATCTCGGCTTTCCACCTGAGCTCATCATTCTACAGTTGTAGTATGCTCCCCTTTAGAATCAGAGTAGTACTCTCTAAGGTCTACATTTTCTATGTTTTTTGTGAGGTCAATTGGCGGAACTTGAACTCCTCTTGACCCAGTTGTTATTACCTCAGGCCCTTGTGAGGTGGAGGTGACGTTGACTGTTACGGCAGACCTAAGTGTAGTGTGGGGACTATCTCCGTGATAGAACATAACGAGAGAGGATTCCAAGGGTCTTCTAGTGGCTAATGATCCTCTTGAGAGTGTCTACGGTGTCCTAGCATTTGCTACTAATTAACTTTAGGTCATCATGCCAGCGGAGTTAAAAGCCTATGGTTGCGACCCAGAAGGACTTGGGGTGTTGGTAGGAGCATCTTTCTTTGCCCCTACAAACATTACCGCCGCTTGAGAGTTGTGAATATGTCCAAATATTTTACCCCTACCAACATAGGGGGTATACCTTGAACTCCCCCTTGTATAGGAAGGTAAGAAAGGATCGGCCCTTTGTGGATGTGCCCATGGTCGAGTTGCGTTAATTTGCATACCCCCACCTCTGGTTGTCCATAGGTGAACTTGCACATTCTGACCCTTTGCCTTTGAGCAACGTTTCATTTTCACTTTTGCTTTGGGGATAATAGCCTCCTTCTTTTCGATGGTTTGCTTTCTTCAAGCCCCGTAAGAGGTTCGAACCTGGTTAGTAGCATCGAGTTTCTAAACTCTACCCTTGCCTAATTATGCCACTGATTGCGACACACATGCGGGATTTGTGTGGCTACACTATCCAGTTGCATTCTTTTAGTGAGTATGTCCTTCAGTGGCCCTCGCCCTGGACTTCTTTCTCTTATTGTGTGAGCCTCTTTAAGGTCCAAGTGGCTTGACTCCCCCATTCTGGTTAGCAATTTGTTCTTTTGTTTGACTTCTCAGCACAGTGGGAACCCCTGTGAGAGTGATGTGTACTATAGCCAAATTCTGGTTTCTGGTGGCGAATGGGGATTTTCATTTATGCCTGCAAATGTGAGCGAATAAGACTTTCCCTTGTATTTATTGTGCGCAAATGTGGAATCCAATTTCTTATTCGCCCTAATAATATCACACAAATGTGGTCAGTTTTGCAAGCGCACATTTTTGTGCGAATGGGAAACTCCATGACCATTCGCAGGGAATGTTTGCAGCAAAGGGTCCATGGGCCAATCCAAGTCACTACTTGTGTTTTCTCGTAAAGACCAGAGTCCGATAATTGGAGACCAATTTCAAAGTTAGACATCTAAGGCTTTCCTCCTCTCCATGTGTGAAGTCTTCTGCGATGGCGAATATTTAGCCATGAATTAAGTTCTTTAACTTCATTCGCAGGTTCAAATCCTGGAGAGTATAAGTATTCATCTTCATTCACGTAATTTAACTATGATGAATGAAATTCTGGGTTTTTGCCCGAATCAACAATCTGCACCTTTCCCGAGGCTTTAACAACCTTTGTATGAGGGTTCAGCTCAGACTTAGGTATCCACTGTTTCCTTAAGTTGTTCAAAGTGATTTGGGGGAATATAACCCTTTGGTTTACTTGGTTTAACATCAAATTTGTCATTTTTCATGAACATGTTATCTGTAGCAGAGATAGGCAATGTTGTCACTGCACAAGGGGAGAATAAGCCTCAACCCTTGGTAAGCTTAGGGAGATCAAAGGCTCAACCCTTTGTTGGGAGACCAGAGCCTCAACCATAGACAATTTTTAGGAGACCGAAGCCTCAACCATTGGTGATTTTTGGGAGACCAAAGCCTCAACCATATGGAAAAATGGTGATGGGGAGACTAAAGCCTCAACCCACATTTTTTATGTGGTTGCATGACTTTGAGGTGAACCGACAAAGGGTTCCATGGTTGCAACTCCATTGCTATACCTATCAAATAGGGAGACACCCATTAATACAATGGAACTTAAAGAGAGATGAGAGAAAAGTAAAGTCCCATTAGGCATACCAAAAATTTGTAACACTAAATTTCGAGCCTTTTGTATGAGGCAAAATTCATTGAACAAATTACCTAGCCATTTTTAGAGGCCAGTTTATTATTTTTTTATGGGTGGGGACTAATACTCCAAGTCTAAAAGACTTGTTAATTACAGTTGTATTGCACATAAGAAGATGCATAAATATAAAGGAGAAGAGGAGATGGAAGAGAAGATAATATTCTTTTATTTAACATATGTATGGTTATAGACTTCACTGCTCATGCATTAGCAAGTTTACCTAGCCATAGCGTGATTCGTCAGTAAGCTTCCTATGGTATCTTCCTTAGAGAAATCACAGGGGTGTAATGGACTAGCTTTTCCTCTTTTGAAAGAGAGGCAAACTTGTGGACCTTCAAAGGAATGGGGTGTAACTTGCCTGGTTTCTTAAGAGTGAAAGTCTCTAGAGGGCTTGGGTTTAGATCAATCTTCTCCTTGGCCTTTAAAACTTTCAGAACTTTTCTAACTTTTTAGACTTTACGTGCAAAACTTTAAAGTATTTATAGGTGCCAAAACAAGTTAGAGAAGAGTCATTGTTAAGGAAGAACTCTATCTCTTTCATTGTTGTTTCAATTCTTATCCCAAAGATATAGGTGATTCTTTTATGCTAGAATCCACACTCCTCCATCTCCTAGGCGGTTAGGGAACTCATAGGAGTTATGACTATCCAAAATAACCTCCCTGGAAGAAGATAGAGTCAAATTTCAGTTTCTAGTTTTTGCAGTTCGCGAATATGAACAATGCATTCATGCACACTTTTGGTGGCAAAGGCAGGTATCTACAAGCCTATAACTGTGGACGAATGTGATTATCGTTTTCCATTCATCGAGACAAAGCATGGAGAATGTCATACCATTTATCCATTCATGCATATTTTTGGGATTCTACAATCCTCCTTAACATCTCAAAAGACCCTATGAACCTTGGTTCCAACTTACCCTATTTCCCAAACCTCATTACACCGTTTGTTGGAGATACTTTTAGAAAAATAAAGTCTCTAACCTCGAACTCTATTTCCCTTCTTCTTTTACCAACATAGCTCTTTTACCTACTTTGAGTTATAAACAATCTATCTCGTATCAATTTGATCTTTTCCGTACTCACCTAAACCAAATCTAATCTCAACATTTTCTGTTCACTAACTTTCTCTCAACATATGGGAGATCGACATCTTCTTCTATATAAAGCCTTAAATGGAACTATTTGTATGCTAGCTTGAAAGCTGTTGTTGTATGAAAATTCGACCAATGGAAAATGAGTATCCCAATTGCATTTCAAATCCATAACATAAGTTCTCAACATATCCTCCAAGGTCTGTATGGTTCTATCTGACTATCCATTAGTTTGTGAATGAAAAGTTATGGTGAATTTCAACTTAGTCCTCATTACTTGTTGCAAGCTATGCCAAAATCTAGAAGTAAGCCTTAAATCATGGTATGAAACAATAGAATCTAGAATGTCATGTAATTTCACAATCTTATCAACATCTAAATACGCTAACTTATCCATTGAGTAAGTGATTCAAATCAGTAAGAAATTAGTAGATTTTGTCAACCTGTCTATAATCACCCATATTGAGTCAAAGCTATTTTCCATCTTGGGAAAACCAATCACAAAATCTATTGCAACATGCTGCCATTTCCATTATGGTATATCGAGAGGTTGTAGTTGTTCAATTGGCTTTAATGTACCTCTTTCACTAGTTGGTAAACCAAACACTTACATATAAAGTCTACAATTTTTCTTTTTATATTGTTCCACCAATATGTCCTTATAAGATCTTCATACATCTTAGTGTTATCTTAGTAAAGAATGTAAGAGGCTTCATGCACTTCTTCTATTACTTCTTTTTTCAAGTCCATATCATCCGATACACAATCAACATTCAAATTGAAGAACACCTTTATTATCCATCGTAAAGTCAATTCTCTCCCCTTATTCTCTTCCCTTCCTTCGTCTCTTCCATCTTTTTCAATAGTGAAGGATTTCTACGTTGAGCTTCCTTGATTTTATCAAGAATTATTGGTTGCACTCTCAAATTTGCTAAAAGTACTCTTTCTTCATTCATTTGAAGTTCCACCTTTATGTCCTTCAATTTATTCATCAATCAAGGCTTCTCTGCTATCACATATGCCAAAGTGCTAGATTATTTTCTATTAAAGGCATCGTCAACCACATTGGCCTTTTGGGATGATAATAAATTAAAAAATCATAATCTTTCATTAACTCCATCTATCTCCTCTACCTTAAGTTCAACTCCTTTTGTGTGAAGATATATTTAAGACTCTTATGATCTATACAAATTTCACAAGTCTCACTATAGAGATAATGTCTCAAAATCTTCAATACAAATATAACTGTTGTAAGTTCTAAATCATTTGTAAGATAGTTTTGTTCATATGGCTTGAGCTATCTTAAAGGGTAGATTCTCTTAAGGAGAGTCTTCTAGAAGGAAGAAACAACAATAGGAATAATAGCAAGGTCTTGCAACAGACAAGGATAAAAGAACTCATAAGACATTAGTCAAGAATGGTTTTGAAGATATGGTAGCATTTTCTATAGTTGTTGGTAGTGGTGATCCATATTGTTTCTAGGATGTTATTAATTGCAAGGATAATAAAAAGTGGATGACTATAATGATGGAGGAAATGGAGTCATTACATATGAACAACACTTGAGAATTAGTTGAAAGACCAAAAGGTAGAAAGGTGATTGATTATAAATGAGTGTATAAAAATAAAGCAATATCATAAAAAGAAGGCAAAAAGTCAAGGCTCGGTTAGTGGCACAGGGGTATGGACAAGAAAAGGGAGTTGATTACAATGAAATACTCTTTCTAATAGTAAAACATACATCAATCAGGGTGATGTTAGCTATGGTTGCTTTACTCGATTTAAAGTTAATGCAACTAGATGTGAATATGATATTCATTCATAGTGACTTAGATGAGCAAATTTTTATGGAGCAACTAGAGGGGTTCAATGAACAAGAAAATAAGGATTTTGTTTGTAAGCTGAACAAATCATTTTATGGGATCAAGTAATCTCTAAGACAATGGTACAAGAGCTTTGATTCCTTCATGGTACGGATTAGCTATATGAGGAGGCAATATGATAGTTTTGTTTACTACAAAGTTCTTAAGGATGATTCCTTTATTTTATTGATGTTGTATGTTGATGACATGTTGATTGTTACAAAAAATAAGCATGAGGTTGACTTATTAAAATTCAAGTTGAATAATGAATTTTCCATAAAGGATCTAGGTGCTGTTAAAACGACCATTGATATGAAAATCTTGAGGGACTGTAAGGTTCAAAAACTTTAGGTGTCTCAAAAGTGATACGTGAAAAAGGTGTTCGAGAGTTTTAGTATGTAAATTGCAAAAATAGTAAGTACTCCTCCAGTAAATCACTTCAAATTATCTGCTAACTTATGTCCTACTACAGATGAAAAAGTGGATGAATGTTTTAAGTGTCATTGCTAGTGTTATGGGAAGCCTTATGTATGCAATGGTATGTAGTAGGCTAGATATTTCAAATGCAATCAATGTTGTGAGTGAGTACATGGATAATCCAAGTAGAGAGCAATGAAATATTGTAAAGTGGATCCTAAGGTACTTAAAATGTATGTTGGATTTTGAAATTTTATTTGAACAACATAAATGAACAAGTTAGATTGTAGCCTATGTTGATGCTAATTATGTAGGTGACTTGAACAAGAGGAGGTCTACAATATGGTATCTCTTTACTCTTATAAGTGGGCTTATTAGTTGGATAGTGATACTACAACCAACAATCGCCTTATCCATAACTGATGCAAAATACATGGCAGCTAATAAGGGTGCTAAGGAGGCTTTATGGATGACAATTTTAGTCACAAAACTTGGATTGAAGTAAAAAAGGTTGATACTATATTGTGACAGTATGAGTGCAATTCACTTGAAAAAAGTCAAGTTAATCAGTATAGAACTAAGCCCATTGTTGGTGGGAGTTGATGTGAGGTATCATTTAATACATGATTTAATTGTAAATTAAAAGATAAATTTGATGAAGGTTTATACAAAGGACAATGTAGCTGACATGATGATTAAGCCTGTTACTATGGAGAAATTCAAGCATTGCTTGGACTTGATCAATCTTATTTGTTGTTGAAGATTGGTGGATTGACCCTTATCAATTGGGGTGGAGCACCTTAAACAAAGGAGGTGCAGAGGTACATCATATATTGGTGTGGTACTAAGGAGCAGTGTTATACTATGATATATGATAATGACAACTACCTGTGATATTTTAAGGAGCTGAAAAATAAAGCTAAGGTGGAGATTTGTCAATTTTGTCTTTATTTTACAGCAATCGTTAGATCTGCTTAAGATCTAACGGGGAGGATTTGTTTTAGAGTTAAAAGGAACCCTTTGTTGGTGGGAGTTGTGATGGCTTAAGAGAAAAACCATAATTAAAAATATATATAGGGAA
Source organism: Platanus orientalis (assembly GCA_025762735.1). Taxonomy (NCBI): domain Eukaryota; kingdom Viridiplantae; phylum Streptophyta; class Magnoliopsida; order Proteales; family Platanaceae; genus Platanus; species Platanus orientalis. Next base: position 14,140 of record JAOXJP010049429.1, read on the forward strand.
AAGGCAAGGAGAGGTGAGGCAGCTGCATAAGAGGGATTTCTTGAGTTTTCTTCAACAGTTTGAGAGTGTGTGTGAGAGAGATGATGTATACAAGGAGAAATGGTGTGGATTTTCAGGTTGAAAAATCTCACTTCTTTGTACAGATTTACATTCTCATAGTAAAAAATGGTTTAATCCTCTCCCATGAAAATAGACACATTGCCAAACCACATAAATCTTGGTGTCTTATTTTCTTGCTTTGACCTCTTATTTTTATTTTATTTTTCTTGTTATTTGTACTGCCATATTTGCTGCGAGACCCAACATATTTTTTAAGATGGGAGGGGGGGGGGATAGTTTATCAAGGTGCATTAGAGATTAAATCACTGTCATTTCAAATGGGGAGAAGTATTGTGCTAAACCAGCATGTGACATGCAATTGCCTAGGGCATTTTGGTTAATATGGAGATGGATATTCATCCTTCTTGCATTTACAATAACACCTTTCTCTTTTTTCATGTACATGCTACTTTAAACACGCATAATACCTAGATTATTGCCCATAAAACATTGCCGTCTTGAAACAACTTATGGGACTTGCATAATACTTAAATTCTCCTAAAATACCGAGGTGAGCTCAGGTTTTGTACAGTAACAATATGAGCTAACTCAAGCTTAGATGGTGCAGTATATGCGCACTACACGCAGCTGGCTAGGTCCAAGCTCATATGCAAGTTTAGGCCTATTCTGTCCAAAAATCTGAAACTAAACAAAGCCATCTTTCATAACTTAATTACTACTCAGTTCTTAGAGGAAAATGAAATAAAATTACTCTCTTTTGTTTTTAGTTTTGCAAAATAATATTATAATGTGATCTCTAAGCAAGTCCAGTCCACCTTAACTAATTTTCCCAAATGAACCAGTCTTGAGGCTCAAGTTTGGCTTCAAAACTAATGTATGGTCTCATATTGTCCTAACGTAAAAGTAGTGACTAACATCTGTATCCTAGATTGAGAGAGATTTTGTTTTGGGAGGACTTTTTGTACGTTGTGAAAGTTTTTGGTTCTCTTTTGTTTGAAGATATAGGTAATCTTGTCAAACCATATAAATTCTTGTATTTTGTGTGATTGTTCTTTTATATTTTTATTTTCTTGTTTCATTTCACATTACCATTGACCCAAATCTAATCCTTTTTTTTTATAACAAAGACTCACATTCAGTAATCATTCAGGATGGCATTTTGTTTATTAATTGAATGGTGAAGGATATGACACTCTTTCAGTAATCATTCTGCTTTCCTTGTTTAGCTCTAGTTTGGGTTCGTTTATCAGCTTTACTAAAGGTCCCAAGGCAGCTAATACACCCACATGCATGCAGGTAACTAATGGAAGCTTCCCAAAATTCGTCTGTCACGTTTTCCTCGATGAGCAAAGAACACGTAAAGTGCATTCGTAAGAGTGCAGAGAATCCGATACACTAAATCCTAAGGAGATCATCAGTGTTTCTCATTGAAAGTGACCGTCGAGCATCTGAAGAAGAATCACATTCTCTCTCTTTTGTCAGGTGTGCCGCATCTTAAGACCTGTTTAAGATACCCACTAATTAACATTCTGACATATATCGATGGGAAATGCCACCCAAAGATGAGTTTGTCAAGTGTTTCTATTTTCTTCTTCATTGGGAATCAGGTGTGGTTAAATTGAGTCCATGCGGCTTTTAACATACATCCCACACTTAGTACGAAACATTAGAAAAATGTATTTTGAAAAACATGGTCATAAGCGGGTGCACAGGCGGGATTTGGTAGGACAGCTTAAAGTTAACCTAAACTAAGAATGACATTAGGGGCTGACGTATCTGCGCCAAAAAAAGTGATATACACTTTTTGGGGCTATGCTTTTCTACTTTATCGCACTGATGTGTCGGTTCCTAATGTTGTTCTTACGTTAGGCTAACTTTAAGT
>JAOXJP010049450.1:0-16080 GCA_025762735.1 Platanus orientalis
TTGATTTATATATACATATATATATGTATATAGGAATAATAAATAATCATTTTAGTAATCACTATTGTATTAATTATTATCTTTGCACCTCCTAATTTGATTTGTGTTGACCTAGCTCTCTTTTTTATTAAATTTTTTATCAATGAATCGGCATTTTTATATATTACCAAAAAAAGAAAATCCAACAATCGACATTCCTCTCTAAACTCTTTTCCACGTCTCTCACAAACAAGAGAAAAAGCTAGCATGAAATGGTGATTTAATAGTAATCATCTCTTTCATCTTTAACATTATTTTTACCTTTCATGCTCAGTCATTGCCTCTTGCTCTTGCTCTTGTTATTGTGTTTCTTTTGTGTGTATTTTTTTATTCAAATTTTAAGATTGTGTAGAACGAAGTTTAGAGTTGACGACTTCTTTCTTAATATCTGTAGTAAGTCTTTCCATCTTCTTTTTCTTTTCCCTAAGTTTTCCCTCTTATTTTCTCTTTTATTTTTTTCTATTAATTCAAATGAGGAATTAGTTGTTGACTCGAATTCCAATTGTGTGGCACATTCCATTCCAAACCTTGACATTTACAATAATTTTCAAGGTATAATATCTATACATAAATTAATGAATTCAAATACTTATATGTGTTATAGTGATTGAGTCAAGATATTTTATTTATCTAATTTTCATCTTATATATATTTTGTAATATTCTCTCCTTAGTGAAAATTTGGAAGGTGAGAAAGTGAATGAAATGTGAATAATGAGGACATAATGGGACATTGAGTCAACTTATAGCAAAGCCCTTCTTGAAGTCAAGTTAGTCTTCAAATTGAATCTTTATTGATTATGAAGGAGAGAGCACACTCCCAATCTCCCTTCTATAAAGCAAAGCATGTTACGAGTTCCTTCCATGTCTGCAAGTAAAATGCATTGGTTATTGGTTACATGACCCATCATACTATTTAGTCCAAGATATAGGCTTAGATATTATTAAGGCTTTACTTTCGCCTATTCATCAATTTTTTTTCCTTTTTCAGTTGTTTTTTTTTTTTTTGTAAATCGTTGGTTTGTTTATTTAATGCTATGTCTAACTTTTTTTATAAGTAGGTTATGCATTATACAAGATATCGGAGTAAAAATAGAGGTATAATATTATAATGGAATTCTAGCTATAAGGATGAGTTATGAAGGTCATCTTCTAAATTTTATTATTCTTTCTTTACTATTATAATTTCATCTTCAATCTTTTATTTATTTATTTAATTTCACTCATGTTTATTGTATACTCTCTTTTGTCTTCTTTTTTATGTTATACTTTCATTCTATTTGTCATTTACCTGTGTTCACACGGGCCATTTGTTAGTCTTTCTCTTACACGGCCCTTCTTCATTCTCTCCTTGTCTTCTCCTTCAAATTCTCCACTCCTTCATTTACATGCACATGTTCATTTGCTATTATTCTTTTAATGCAATTTGAATTTCTTATTGAAACCCAATTTCTATTAGCCTTTATATCAACCATCCTTCTACAATCCCCACTAGTTGGAAATAGACCTCATGTTGTCCCCTCATTTTCATTACTACCTTGAGAACACCATCCTCTTGTCCTCCATATTTTTCACTCCCAAAAACTAATAGGCGACAATGGAGCTGCATCACAACTCATGGGATCATTTGCCTTGTTCTTTTTTGCATACTTTTCTTTACAAACATAAAGGTGTCACTAAGTTCTAGGTTTCAGTGGAAAATTTGATGAATATGTTAGATGTCATGCAGACCATCATGAGTTAAGGATCAACAAATCCTCTATTTCTAGGTCAATTAGAGGACATAAATGCCTTTGTGGATGATGAAAAGCAATGAGATTTGGAAATAAAAAATTATTATTACTTGCATTAGAAAGGGATGGGATCTCGGTGTGAGTTTGTAGATCTTGGTGTATTTGTGAAAGTAATTCCGGGGAAAAAACTCGATTTAAGATCTGGTGCTTGATGACATTTTTATTGCATCCTTTCAATTAACAACATTTTTTTATTCTCAGAATGATCAATGATGGATGCAAAAAAATAAAGTACAAGAGAATGGAATTTTGTGGTTATAGTTTCCCTATGGTGGTAGTAACACCAACTGAGAAGGATGCATAAAGGGAAGTCAAAGTGGACTCATTAGAGTAGATGAGGTAATCAGGCAAAGCCTTAGTAATGCTTCTACAGCTGGAGGCAAAGAGATTGGATCAACATCCAAAATAGTTTATCTGAAGCATGATGTATGGATAAATGTTGCCCAAGGTAAGTCTATAGATTGTTACATTAAACTCAAATTTTAATCTCTGTAGGATGTATGAAAATCAATGATGCATGTCAGTTAGTTTTTAAAATTGAGAAATCAACAGTGTTGTGGTTCATTACATGAGTTATAGAAGAGGATATTTCTAACTATACTAGGCATAGTGGCAATGGTTAGAGAACTTGAATCTCTTGATGCTTGTATACCTGCAAGTGTTAGAGATAGAAGAAGAGAATAAAGAAGAAAATGAAAGAGAGACAGAAGAAAAGAGATGAAGAGAGATTCATATGAGAGGCTCGTATGGAGTGATTTCTACTCTGTACACTAACTAGTATTTATATGTAGAGTAGAAAATAAAACTATAGCATCATACCATATCATATAGAGTATATACATTTTGACAAAAATACTTTCATACTAATGTTTACCCACATACACTAACACTCTCCCTTAAGCTAGAGAATAAATATTCGCTAGTCAGCCAAAGTAGAAAATTGAGCTCCACTAAGTCCCTTTATGAAAATATATGCTAGCCGATCTTTAGTTTGAATGAATGAAGCACATATACGTCCTGACTTAAGATGACCCTTAATGAAATGTTGGTCTACTTATATATTATTATTCTTGTCATGCTGAATAAGATCATGTGCGATATTGATGGTAGCCTTGTCACAATAAAGGCTCATAGGTTTAGAAACATGAAAGTCAAGCTCTATGAGCCACATTCTCAACCATAACAATTTACATGTTCCATGCACCATGGATCTGAATTTGGCTTCAACACTTGATCTAGCAATCAGTGATTGTTTCTTACTTTGCCATGTAACCAGATTTCCACCTACAAACATATAATAGCCATAAGTGGATCAACAATCAAATATAGAACCTACCCAGTCAACATTTGTATAAACTTCCACCCTGGGATTTCCATGTTGCCGATACAAAATACTTTTATCTAGACATCCTTTTAGGTATCTGAAAATTATATAGGCAGCTTCCATATGATCTTAAGTAGGTGTATGCATAAACTGACTTATCACAATTATAACAAATACAATGTCAAGTCTAATTAAAGATAAATTAATGAGGCATCCAACTAGATGTTGATTTCTCCTTGCATTAATCAACTAATTAATCATTGTCATCCTCTTTGAGTTTATATGATTAAACTTAATTAGTGTTGTGCATGGTTTACATCTAGTCATCCTAGCCTCCTTCAACTAATCCATGACATACTTTCTTTGGAATAGGAATCCCTTTCTTTGACTTGGCAACCTCAATCCTAAGAAAATACTTTAGAGATCCCAAATCTTTGATCTCAAATTCCTATGTCAAACTATCTCTGAGTCTTGCAATTTCACTATCATCATTTCCTATCACCACTCTATAATCCACATACATGATAAGTGTTATCAATTTCGAACTCTATCAATTCACAAACAAGGTACGATCAGTCTAACATTGTCAATATCCAATATTCACTATAGTTGCACGAAATCTCTCAAACCAAGCCCGAGGAGATTGTTTCAGCTTATACAAAGCTTTCTTCAACTTACGCACTTTCCTTTTGCCTTTAGGAAACTGAAAATTAGGTGATAGTGTCATATAGACTTTTTCTTCTAGATCTCCATGCAAAATGCATTTTAACATCAAGTTGATACATTGGTCATCCTTGATTGATAGTGAAGGATATAATAACACTTATGGAATTCATCTTTGCTACTAGAACAAATGTTTCTTGATAATTAATGCCAAAAGTTTGTGTGTACCCTTTTGCTACTAATCAATCCTTGTATCGATTAATTGAACTATCAACTTTATGTTTTATTGTAAGAACCCATTTTCATCCAACTCTTATGTTTGATTTTTTTTTCTTATGTCCCATCTCTTCTTCCATTGTAGTCCTCCAATTTGGTTATGATACAGCCTCTTACACACTATGAGATACAACCACAGAAGACAAAGAAGAAGAGAAACTATGTAAGGAATGAGATAATACATGACAATAAACAAAATTATCCATAGGATGTTAAGTACAAGACTTGACACCCTTTTGAAGAGCAATAGGGATATCAAAATCACTAGACTGAGAAGAAGAAGGAATTTTGGAACTAGATCCAAAGAAGATTCTTGGATGGGGTCTTGAGAAGTCTAAACATCGCTTTGAACATTTACCTACTTCTTTCTTCTCGTGTACACCTACCACTGCCTCCTCCCTTCCACTAATATCATCAAAGTAGTTGGAAAGAACAAAAAAAAAAAAGTAAATATACCTCTTCACCAAAACTTATCCCTTAAAGATGTGTCTTAGACAAAGAAAAGAAGGAAATAGAGTCAAAGAAAGTCACATCCTGAAAACACATTTGAGCGCTTTAAGATCGAGCTTAATTCGATCAGATTTAGGGATATGAACATAACAAATGCAGCCAAAGGTTTTAAGTGAAAGAGAAAACACAGGAGAAAAAACTTCAAGTTGAGTCTTGTAAGAAAGATCACGAGTAGGTAATCTATTCATAAGATAGGTAGTAATTGTAATAACTTCATATCATAAAGTTTTAGAGATATGCCTAGTAAACATGATGGCACAAACTATCTCAAGAAGATGTTTATTTTTTCTTTCAGTCACTCCATTTTGTTCTAGAGTGCCAAGACATGCATCGCTTTTATGTTTCAATAAATAAAGACTAATAGATAAGTATCATCCTCCATTATTGAAGTGTAAGACATGAATTTATGTATCATACTATATGACAAGCATATTATGAAAATATTTAAAAGAAACACATACATCACTTTTATGTTTCAATAGATAAACTCTAGTAACACAAGAAAAAATATTCACAAAAGTGACACAATATCTAAAATCGGATAAAGAAGTAATAAGCGCACTAGTGCAGGGCCCCAAACATTAGAATGCACATTAGAAAAAGAAAATAAACTTCTACTATTACTTATTGAATAAACTGAATGGTAGTTTTTAAAAAGTTGATATGGTTCACAATAAAAATTATAAATAAAAGAAACAAATTGAAAAAATATCTATCACAATAAAGAAAAAGAAGGGTAGTCCAATCTATGATGACATTATAACAACTCATCTAAATGATGGAGTATTCCCTTTTATTACTGGTGAAGCAATAGGTGTTCCAAAATCCAGTAGATAGATACCATCTTTCTCATGTTCTATACAAATCATCTTTCTCATCACCAAGTCCTAAAAAAAGACAATAAAAAGAAAATAAAAAAAGTAATATAACAATTTAGATGCTTGGTAAGATAACTAATGGATAGCAAGTTTAACATAAAGTTAGGGACATGTAGGATTGAAGACAGACAAATCGGGTGTAGCATAAATATCACATGCCTAGTAAGAGAAGAATATGAACCATCAATAATACGCACTTTATCCTTACCAAAATGAATTTGATGGGAATGGAAGAGATGATATATACCAATCATATGTAGGGGTGGCGGGTCAGGTTCATGTCGTGTCATGGTAAGGGTATAACACCATATAGCTTAACCCTAACCCAACCCATTTATTAATCTTGTCAAAGAGGGTCGACCCGCTTTGACCCAAAACACGTTTACAGTTAACCTTAACGTGCTTATTTTGTGTTGGGTTCGTGTCAGGTTTGCAGTGGCAGGTCATATTCGTGTCATGTCAAGTTAGAGGTATACAACTATATGGCTCAACCCTAAACCTACCCATTTATTAATCGTGTCAAAGCAGGTTGACCCACTTTGACTTGAAACACATTTATAGTTAACCTTAACCCGGTTTATTTCATGTTGGGTTATGTCGGGTTCACGGGTAGTGCCATACATCACCACCTCTAATCATATGGTGAGAGGCTCTTGAATTGATAATCTAAGAGATTTGAGGAAATGAAACAAAAGCTTGAAGGGCTGATTGAGATGTACCTAAGTGTGTAAATGAAGATGTAGGGGCTATAAAAGGAGTCTAGAGATATGCTATGAACTGACGGAGAACCTCAATACCCTCTTTAGATAAATCTCCACTATTAGTAGAACCAAAAGATACTGTAAGAGCTAAATTTAAGGATGTAGAGACAAGAGAAGAAGCATTTGCATGACCTCCTCTAATATGACCACCACTTCTATCTCCTCCAGGTCCACCTTGCTAAAAGGAACGAGATTGCATTAAAGAGGATGGTCATTGAGATCCCAACAATTCTCCTTAATATGTCTATTACGACTACAATGCTTACACTTGAGCTTATCTCTATCACTTGGGATACTACCAAAGTGACCTCTATAACCATGGGTACCACCACCATGACCTCCCCTTTGAGATGAAGAGGCTAGAGCTGATTGTTCTACAATGGACGACATATTCATAGCACTACATCTTTTCTCTTCATGATGGATGTGTGAGTAAATTAGGGGTGGCAATGTTTGACATGACCCGTGAACCCGACACGAACCCAACACAAAATAACCGGGTTAGGGTTAACTATAAACGTGTTTCGGGTCAAAATGGGTTGACCCACTTTGGCATGATTGATTAATGGGTCGGGTTTGGGTTAACACATATAGTCTTATACCTTTAACTTGACATGACACGAATTTGACCCGCCGATATAAATTACCACATAACTCGTGAACCCAACACGAAATAAGCGGGTTAAGGTTGAGTGTAAACATGTATCGGTTCAAAGTAGGTTGACCCGCTTTGACACGATTAATAAATGGGTCGAGTTAGGGTTGAGGCATATAGTCGTATACCCTTATCTCGACATGACACGAACCCAACCCACCAACACAAATTGCCACCCCTAAAATAAACTTCATTTAATGTTAGCAAATGCTCTCTCCCAATAATATTATCTCAGATTTACTCATATTCTTTATTTAAACTAGCTAGGAACTCAAACGTTTGAATCTCCTCCACATTTTTCTTCTAGACAACAAAGTCTTTAATACATGATGGATGATAAGTAGTATAATGCATTGACCCTTCCCACATCTTTTGATTTGAGAAATAATAAATAGAGAGTGGAAGATCTCCTTGTTTGAATGAAGTAATATTATGTCGCTGCTCATAGATTTTGCCAATCTGGCCAACTTCATAATATGTTTGAGATAAGGCATCCCATGTCTATTGAGCAGTGTTAAGAAACAAGTAATGGACATTAATTCCGTGCTTCATAGAATTCAACAACCAACCCAGAACCATAGGATTCTCAATCTTCCACTTCCGATACTTTGGATCCTTAGGAGTGGGAATCTCTAAATCACTAGTGGGATATTCCTTCTTATCTTTCCCTTTAATATAAATTAAGGTAATTTTAGACCATGATAAATAGTTGTTGCCATCAAACTTTAGAGTTCTGACAAATCATTAAACATATTAACAATACACCCATCTATAACACCGAGATTAAAACAACATAAAAAAGAAAAAGAAAAAAAAAGACCTCCACAGGTCACCAACCAGCACCACTCAACAGGGCTACTCAACCAAACACTTCTAAAGGAAAAAAACCCAAAATTTCACTTTGAACAGCTGAAAAATAATACATCTTTAAACCGTGTACGCTTGCAAAATACAAATAACAGTTACACTACTGTAAATCAGTCCTGAATACATGCTCTTCCAACACTAAAACCATGGCTGGTTCAAAAAAATAGCCAAAAATTTTGAATCCAAGTGGGGTGGGCAACAAAATTGCATGAGTTTTGTTAAAGAAGACGTTTACAATAGTAGTGAAGCAAATCAATGTAACAAACACCCCAAAAAACTTCTCAATTAAAACCCCAAAGCGGAAATTGCTGTATGGAATTTCGAATGTTTTCTTCAGAAAAATATCCAATACTTTCTTCACACCAAAAATTTCTGCAAAATTCTCTATAACGAGTCTAAATAAGAGATGTTTTGAAAACTCACATATTTGATCACAACCCACGCTGGCCGTATGGCTGCTGATGTCAGCCTTGTGACCTGCTAACTAACGTCAGCAGTAGAAAGGCAACAGCAAATCTCCTCTGATCGTGTGCTCTGATACAAACATGAATCTGGTGATGCTTGTATGCCTGCAAGTGTTAAAGATAAAAGAGGAGAATAAAGATTAGAGAGAGAGAGAGAAAGAAAAAGATGGATTCGTATGAGAGGGGAAATCGTATGGTGTGAATTCTACTCCATACGCTGACTTGTATTTATATGTAGGGCAAAAAAAATATAACTATACTACATCTTATGGTATAGAGTATATACATACTGACATAAATACCCTCATACTAATGTTCACTCACACTAATAAGCATGGTATCAAATATCTCAAAATATCTTAAATATCTTCCGATATATGTCTATGTTTACCAGGACCGACACGACATATTTTAATACCGACACGAAACATTACATACATTATAAAAATTAATTTTTTTGTCAATATGATGTACGATGTTGGTGTGTTTGAGCAAATATTCCCATTCGACAGTGTATTATTGCCAAATATTAACATTGTATTGTTATGATAAAAAATTATATGAAAAACGATAAATTTCAAAGAAAGTAAAAGGAGAGAGATGAAAAAGTTGAAGATAAGAAAAAAGAAAATGAAGAGAATCTACTTGTTCCCTCATGCTTATATAGTTAGATTATAATATTTTTGTCAACTATTATGTATGCATGTATATTTTTAAAGAATATTAAAATACAAGTGTTCTAAAATAAGCTATCATTCCTAATGAATCTATTTGTTTCCTTGTGCATATGTAATTAGATTATAATATTCTTCTAAAGTTTCCACAACTTTTACAATATTTCTTTTCGATATTTCCGACATTTCCGATAAGTCTTATTTTGGCTTGACCGATATTTCCACGGACACCGACATTTTGAACCTTGCTAATAAGAGAAACTACTTGGGCTGGAATTATAGTTTGATGAGTCATTCGTCCACCCCCAAACCCTATATTAGGGTAATAATATGGATCATGGTCATGAGTTTTAATGCAACAAGCAATGGTTGATCCCACACAAGTATAGAAGCTGCTTAGAGTTTGGACCTTGATCCAATGAATGCCCAATATAAGCCCCTATAGTAATGAATGGGAATTTGAATAAGAGAGCCATCAAAGCAAATAAATGAAGATCCAAATAATTTTGAAGATGTAGTACAGATGGAAATTGAACAAGTACTTGCACCCCTGGTTATTCTCTCTTTGTTACTCTATACTTTTTATGTGTTTTGAGAATTAATTTAGTTTCCCATTTTTATTGTTGTAAGTACTGGAATAATGAATCTGTGGTTGCAATGCTAGAACAACAGGGGGAGAGAGTAGCGAGTTTTGATCATTAAGCCCATAACTCTTTACATTAGTTATGGATGAAATGACTAGGCATACACAAGAGGAAGTTCCATCGTGTATGTTGTTTTCAAATGACATAGTTTTGGTTGACGAGACTAGAGAGGTGGCAAATTCCAAGTGAAAATTATGAAGGGTTAAGATAAGTCAGACAATAACAGACTATGAGTGCAATTTAATAAAAAAATAAGAGTGAAAACGGCAGACTAATTAAGATTAATGACCAAAAGATGTCCTGGAGCAACCATGCATCTTCTTATATTTGTTCAATCATCCATAAGAAGGGAGAGATTGAAGAAGATGTTGCTCATAGAATTAAAACAAGGTGGATGAAGTGGAGAGATACTTTTGGAATGTCGTGTGATCAACATATACAATTAAAATTGAATGGTAGATTTCATTAGACTACCTATAAGATCAGCCATGCCTTTTATGCAGAAAAATGTAAGGCAATTAAGAAACAACACATACGGAAGCCCAAAAAAAAAGAAAAAGACATACATAAAATGAGTGTTGCTGAGAAGAGGATGTTAAGATGGATGAGTGGTAGCCTTAAAAGGATAGAGATAGAATAAATGCTTTTGCAGAAGGAATATCAAAATGAGGAATATTGTGCAAGGAAGATCAACAGCTGCTTCAGTAAGAAAGAGTGATATGGTGCAAGTTTAAGTGTTAAAAGGAAAAGGAGAGGCCAAAAAAAAATGTGGATCGAGATAGTTATAAAAGACCTGATGAATTGTGATTTAATAGAAGCTATAAACCCAGAAAGAGTAAAATGGCAGAACAGACTTCATGCAGCACAGCCTAAATAGTTAGATGAGGCTTATATACCAATTAATATTTTGTCTAATCTAGTGTTATATATCCTCTGAAAATATAGCCTTGAATTGATTCCTTATTCGTTTCTTTGATGCGACCTTTAAGATTTTGTTATGCTGTCTTTTAGATTATGTTATGCTGTTCTTGGATGTTGATTGGCTGTATATATAGGCCTTCATTCTCTCCTGCTGTTAGTTCCATGTCGATATTAAATGTATGAGCATTATTAGAAATTATACGATGTTAATGACTCAATTTAGATGGGTTTCTATTTTATCTGTTTTTCAGCCTTCTGTGTTACAACTGTGGATAATTTTACTCCAAACTTGATCTGCTAATGTTTTCTGAATCATATTCAGTTGCATCACCCAGGTATTTTTTCTGTTTGGGGTGCTATTTGCCCTTGGCCATGCATCCATCAGCAAAGAACACTGACAGCATTTGTTGAGATCACATTGTATGTAAATGCTAACCTGGTTTGATCACAATAACAGCAGCAGCAACATCAACAACAACAACAAAGCCTTATCCCAATTACTTGAGGTCAGCTACAGGAATATTGTTCTACCATTCACTCTATCTAGGGCGATATGGGTCGAACAGCCTACCACAAGGTCAAAACAACAAATTGTCAAGATCCATGTTTAAATTGTATGAGTGGGTTTAATGCCCACTTTCTACTTGACTAACCCTCCACCTTTATCTGGGCTTGGTACTGGCACTGCAAAAAAATATAGAGCATCTAAATACAGACACTGGCAGAGTATGGTTTGATCACAATTACTGGTGGAAAATGGATACTGAAGGAAATTTCCATGTGGATGAAAACGTTAAGTTTGTATACTGATCAAAGTTTGAATGGATGTGTTTCACCAGGAAAATATTTGCAGCATGAGTAGAGGCTTTTCCTCTCCCTCTTGCTTTCATGGCCTGTCCGGTGTAATCTGTTTGGATCATTGTCAATACAATAATAATATTTTCATTGCTCCACTCTCTTCCCTTTGCATGGTTTATTAATTGCAGAAAAGAAGAAAAAAATTGTGTTTTAACTTTCAGTTTTTCAAGTAATCACCAGTTCTCCTTTGCCCCTTCCATTTATTTTACGATCTAGAACCAGTTTTGAGTATGGCAAAAGATGCTGTAGATCACCACCTGCAGATTGTTGGAGTTGGATTACAGTGCTTGCTCTAAAATATATTCGTGTCAAGAAGACATGGTAGTAAAGTTGTTCCAGGTTAATAGACAGTACTGTAGAAAAGCATTTATTTCTTGCGGTAAGGCGGGACGAGTGGCTTAAGGCTATAGTTGTATGAGATATTACATCGTTTTCGTTATTGAGCTTCATTTCTTGCATTCAGTTTTCTGAGACACTCCATTTGAAGAAAGAATTTGAACTGGGATCAAAAGATTCTGGTGTTCTTCCACATTGGAATTAAACCCACCCACTGCCAATCAACTGGTCAACCCAGATCTATATAAAGAGAGAAGGGGGGTGATAGGGCCTAATCACCTGCATCAGGGGTACCCCTTCCCAATGTATCAACAATATTAAATCATAGTTCTTTAAATAGATGTCATGTAGGAATGGAATTTTGGCAATATATTTGATTATCAACAAATTGTTTGTGAAATGGAAAATAGATATGCTGGTATTTAATCATTTCCTCATTTCTTTTGAAATTTCTACATTCATAGTTGCATTGAACAAATACTGAATTGAGTACACTTTGATATACTATCATATACTTCATATTAAATGAATTGTCCAGAAGAATCTAACTAATGAGAAATGCAAATCTGGTGCCGAAACCATGGCGTATCACAGCTTTTTCACCATTGAATCCTGTATTTCTGACTTGCAATTCAATGCAAACAGCTGGGTACACCGTGGTGCCAGGACCAGCTTAGCATTACTCTACTAATTCAGTAACCTGAGAGGCCAAAAGAATCATCAATTTCCTCAATAATTCAGCTATCTTAACTGATTTCCAAGATGTGTCCCAGTCATTTATAACCACATGCAGTTTTGGTACTTGAGTTGAGCCGAATTTCAATCCATCGGACATATAAAATCTGTGATCCCTCTGGTTTTTTAGACCATTATCATTTCAAGGACTGTTCTCTGTCTAAATAATGTGACTGATGGAAAATGGATTCATAAACCTGAGTAAAGATATTGAAGTTTAGGAACTTTATGGTTTTCAATGGTTAGCTTCATAAATTTATTTGTCCAATCTTCCATAATGAAAATATAGGGAATCGGCTTGCTCATGGATAGATACCCTTTACTAGAGGCAGAAGTTAACCGTGCTCCGCATGATCACTCTGAGTCTGCAGTTGATTTCATTGCTAGGAGATCTAGGCTTCCTTTTTCTTAACACTGATGCAGCAGACCAAGCATTGCTGCTCATTATTCAGATACTGGCTGCTGAAGGCAAGTGGGAATTTTTATTTTTTTGGGTACGAAGTCAAGTGGGATTGATAGAGGTGAAAGCTAGAGTTACTGAAGGCTGGAATCTTTTTTGGAAATTTTTAGTCATCTATAACTAAAAATGGTCAATCCCTTGTTTGGAAACACAGGTAAATGTTACTACTCCTTTTCATGTTAAACCAGCTTGTTCTATGAAAATTTCCGTTTCAATAATCTCATGGGTTGCTTATCACTGAATATTTCAGGGTCATGAACTGAAATATGATGGGCCCTTACAGAGATCAATCATTTGTGCCCATTTTTTGTTATGTTGGAAATTTTTAAATTTTCAATGGTTGTAACAGTTAGGTGGTTGTTATTTAAAGTTAAAAGAGTGATTGTTTTTATCCCAAATAGTTGGGATAAGGCTGTTTGTTGTTGTTGTTGTTGGATAGTTATGTCTTTTAACTTTAGGACGCCATTGGTGTCTCTTAAGCCCAATAGTTACAAATGAAAAGTCCAAGAGACATGTAGACACGTTTAGACTTATGTTACATCCTTCTAACAATTTTTTTTTTGTTTTTTTTTGTTAATGGACATGACCCCCTTTGCCCCAATATTTTATAAATAAATGGGGTCATTTAGCCACAAATTACAAAGTGTTTTCCCTTCTCTCTCTATTTTCTTAGTAAATATTATACTCTTGTGTCTTTAAAAGTTGCAAGTGTTTTGGGTTGATTTTTGGTACAACAAATCGTAAATCAACATACAATGAAATGTTGGGCTTCATTGTATCTTAGAGACTCAATTTAACCAAGTGGGTAGTAAAAATCATCTTAAGAAATGCGACATTTATAATGCACCTTGAAACACTCTTCTAACAAATCCAATTTATTGGATTTAAGCCACTTTACTCCAACAATCTTAAGACGATTTTCTTGACATGTTGTAAAGAGTGTTGACAATGGTCCAAATCATGAATGACACTAAAAGATAGAAGGCCTGGAAAGATCAAAACAAGGTTACAGAGTTGAAACCTTCTCCATAATCAGATTAGTTTTCTATCTACAGATTGAGTCGTCTCCAAATTTTTAAAGCTTAGTTAATGTTCAGAAGATTTTGGTGGTCAACACATATCCAAAAAAATAACAAACTGAACAGCACATTTTCAATTTTGTTTATTTTTTGCCACATGTCAAACCTTTGAAATCTTCTTAACGATATCTAAACTTTAACAATTTGAAGAGGATCATATGGGTTACAAAATTCTACTGTTTAAATTTTTAGAATTATCATGATGCACATTTACCATCTTTAGTGTTTTAACTCCCACATAAGGATTGATTATGTATTAGACATGATAATTCTGCGCATTAATCATTTTGATGTTGGACATATATGATAAATATTATATAGAAAAAAACAATCTTTAAGGCCCAGTCTGGTTGCCATGAAAAGGTTTTCTCATGACAAAATTTTCTCAAGAAATTATTGTTAAGCTATCTGGTTGCCATGAAAAGCTGGTTTTTGGTTTTGTCATGTATTTCTCATGATTATTGTCTTTCCTTTTTCTTGTGGGATTTTATTTTCTATTCCTTTCTTTTCTTTTGTGTGCAATTCACGCCAACCAGACTGGGCCTAAATGATTAATTTATCATCTTGTTAGTCTTCAAAATTAACATGGACCGAAAATGGAACATTGGAAGGAATACTTGTACAAAAAGAAAAAAAAAGCCGGGTCCACTATCCTATTATCCTTATCTCAAGTATACCGTGAAAGAGATATAACCATCCTTTCTTTCACGATTAAAAATTTCGGTACAGTGCGGAAATGAGATATATTGTTTGAGGAGAAATCTGCTGAAGAAAAAATTTAGAGATTCAGCGGTTGAAATCTGTAGAAGTGTTTAAAAAATAAAAATAAAAAAATCACGGAGGATTGAGTGTAAAATCAAATGGGCATGTAGTATGTACCATGGGAAAACTGCAGTGGTGACGCTGGGGAGGATTGAAGAAACTCATCATGGAAAATTGGGTCACCAAAAAGCCTTTCTTCCTTGCGAAGTGGCTGCAGTGTGTCATTTTCGTGATCTTTGATTTTTGTTGTTTTCGCTACCTCCCCATGATAATAGTGTCCATACAAGGGACAGGACTGCCGGTGCCATTTCCTCAGTAATGCTTTCCCAAGGGTCATGGATGAGTGGCTGCATATGCATTGCCTCAAAAGGAAATTGGTTCTGTTAAGCCAAAGAACCTGCTTGGTATATACAACCCAAAGTTGCCCAATCCAGGCTGGGCCCCAATGGTCAGATGCCCACCGGCCCATGAGTTTCCACTAATACCAAACCCAAACTTTATGAATTGCTATACATCTAGTTATCCAACTAGCTGAATACAAACCTAATTGAACACCATGTTGGCATGCCATGAACCATTCCCAGCTGGCTCTATATTTGTCCATCAAAAAATATCGTCTAAAACTAACTCTTGTCTGTGTGTGTGTGTGTGTGAGAGACAGAGAGAGAGCTGGTTTCATTCAAAACAAGGCTGCAACTTGGGCTAGACAGCCTGCAGAACGATGTTCGGAAAATTGAGTGAGCTGTACAAGTGTGACTTTGGACTGAGCCAAGTTCGGCCTATAGTTTATGGCCCAAAGTAATGTTCAAGTTGAGTTCAGGCAGGCATTAGCCCGAACTGGAGTGCTCAACAAGAAACTCCACAGTTAACACCAAAAGTGATCACCACACACAACCTAGCTCACTGATGTGGGACTAAAACACACACCCAAAGGCTTTGCATTTTTTTTATAAACTCACACACATGCACACAGTTGACATCAAAAGTGATCACCAGCTTTTGGGTTAGCCCAAACTAAGTTCGAAGTCCTTTGTGTGTGTGTGTGTGTGTGTTTTTTTTTTTTTTTTGAGGGGCAAAAGAAGTCCTTTGTTAAATAATGGATTGTGTTCACATTGAATATCATGAACTGAATTAGTGTTCTGGCCAAGTATGAGCCATCCTTATAAATTTCGGGTTGACCTTGGGTATACCCCAGCTTGGCCAATCCCGGTCCGATATGCAGCCCACATCATAATGCCCGAGTTAGCAAGGTCACCAAAATTTGGGCATGAAATCATCTGCGACACCCCCCCTGATGGGACACTCAGGGAGGGGAATCAAAAACCTCCACAAAAGTAAATTGATTCCCCGTGAGTGTCCCATCAGGGGGGGTGGCGCAGATG
>JAOXJP010049461.1:0-16080 GCA_025762735.1 Platanus orientalis
CATACCCACACTTCCCACCATATATATATATATATATATATATATGAAGTGAATATTATGTTCCCCAAATTTGTCTATTCCCTGGTATTCCTACACCACAAGTTGAAACGTGTTGTGTTACTTGAATTTAGAGCTTCTTTTGGGGTACCTGTCTTCTCATTTAAACATGATTTTTGCAGTGTTGACCCTACACACCCCTCTTTTCAGATACTTGCCTTTTCATTTGAATGCGATTTTTACCCATACACATCAGCCCTTGTGTGTGGAAATACTAAGGAATAGACAAATATGGGAATAGAACATTTGCTCCCATATTTGTAGTTATCCCCGTCTTAAAGATCTTATCCCTCCATCACCAACTACCATTTGTTTAAACTGAGTTAGACAATCAATAGAGTTGATTGGACATTCAAATAATGTATTTTTCATATTAAAGATGTGAGGATCCACAATGACTGTCCTTGGAGAATCATCACTGTAGTAGGGCAAATTAAACACTTGCTTATGTCTCTAGATTTGTATGAAGTGCCACATATTTGGAGAGATGTCAATCAACCAGTTGACATTTTGGCATCCTTAACTATGATAACAAAATAAACTATGTTATATTTCAATGGTTTTCCTTGTAATCTTGTTGATGCAATCAAAAAATGATGCAAATCAATGTATATATACTTGCATATAATATTTTATAATTTATACAAATTATTATCTTATCAAATAAAAAACATTACAAGGAAGATGACTTGATGTAGGATTGTATTGTAAAAATTCTCTAAATCACAATTGTTTGTTTTATGCAATGTACAATTATTTAGAAGAAAAAAAAATCACATTATAGTAGCACACAAACACTATCGTCTACTATGGCATTGTAAATGTATTATTGATCAACTTCATTGATAAACTACATATTTTTACCACTTGACACGTCATCGTACCATTTTAAATGGAAGCCCCGGACTAACCTTATTAATATCATGGCTCCTTATTTATCAAAAAAAAAAAAAAATCAAATGAAGAGTAAATATTGAATTGTAGTATTGTAATAAATATCTTAAATAATGGTTGACTTAGTGAACTTGGAGGATAAATCTAGGTGACATATGTAGCTTTAAAACCAATTTATTGGGGGAGATTGGATAGGTATTGGAGAAGTTATAAGTACCTCATTAATCACTTTATAAAATTTATACCAAAGAAAGGAAAAAAGCTCATTGCAGCTAAAAATAAAGATTTTGCTTTGTCGTACAAAAGTTAAGTTTAAGAGTTTCCCCCCTCTCATATATCCTATTGGTCGCTCCATCCTTTTTTTTGGGGGGGGGGCATTATATATATTCAAATTGTTTCAATTAACTATATTATAAACAACCAAATCCAAACTAGTGTAAGATGCAAAGTTAAGTTACGATTTTATTTTATTTTTTGACAAATAACTACAATTTTTATTTTAAACTAATACGTTCATTTTTTTAATTATAATATGACTTTGTACATACTAAAGTGAAAAACTTAACATAATTCTAATTTGAGTAGGGTCATTTTCACTTACAAATAAAAATTGCAAAATATAATATGATTGATGTATTATTAATAAGATATGCAACATAATGTTTTTTAACAAATACATATTATTAATCAACAAAAAAACACAATCCCTTTTCAAACAATGGTTACTAGTTATTAAAGGGACTATTGTACATATAAGTATTTTTTTGTTCCTCCTATGGATATAATTTACCATTCACAAGGATTGCATGAATTGAATAACCCTTCATCTTGTTCACAAGTAATATAAAGTTACATTTATTATCATTTTTAACATAAATTTTAGTTTTTATTCATATAAACAAGAGTATTGGTCTTATTAAGATAGTTAAAATAAGTTATATTGGAGTCATTTACAATATTAGATGAACAAGGGTATTAACCGGTGGGCAATTTTTCCACATGCTCTATTTGGTTGCCATGAAAAACTACTTTTCTTGTGATTTTTGGCAAATTTTTATTGAGAAAAATCATCTTCAAGCAGTCTGGTTGATAAGAACCATAAATCCTCAATTTTCAAAATTTTATTACGTAACTAACCATTTTCTTGTTTACTACCATATTATTTTTCACACAACTCTTGTATGGAATTCCTCCCTTTCTAATGGAAATTGTAGCACACAATTTTCTTTTTCCTTTTTTTTTTCTTCATTGACAACCAAACAACCATAGGAAAATGATAGAAAATTACAGATTTTCTTTTATTCTTTACTTTTCTAATATACATACAAATAGAAAATGATTCAATGTGGTAAAACATTTATTTTCTATGTACATATCCAATTGGTAAATAGAGAAGGAAAACATATCTAACCACTCATATCCCAATTTTTCTCTATTTGTGACTAAAAAATTAACTTGAGAAAAATTAAATGGTTCTTAATCTGTGTTTGGATTTTTATATGCATCTATCAAGTACCACACAACCATGAATTGAGTGCCTCAATATCAACAAAGAAAAAAAAAAAAAAACAACCCATTGAAGAGACATATCATGGCAATGTAACGGTAGTTAGCTGCTTGACCAGAAGTTATCCTAATACGTGTAAAAGAAAATTAGAACTACTCGAACATAAAAGTTATTTTGGATTATGGTATATGGCTAATTACTTTCTTTGAACATTTTTTAGGTCAATTTGATAACTATTTATCCTATCAAATTAGCAACATTGATAAGACATGGCATGACATGAATTTTTAATTATTCTCCATGTCTAAATATTTTATTTTAAAGACATTTTAATAAGAATGAATCCAATAGCCGATAATTTTTTTCCTTCTAATGAATACCTTATTTTATTGAAAATGAGAAAACAACAGATACATATAATACAACAAAAAGAAAAAAGATCAACTTAAAAAATAAAAGAATAAGAGGAAGAATAAAGACATGTAGGTCAATCCTTGATAAGGTAGTTGAGAGAGAAATAATGAAATTCTAGAGAAGCCGAAACCCATGATGCAACATAAAAAACAATAGATTCAACAACCCTTATGTAGTGATTCAAGTTCCCATAAAAAAATATTACATTTCGCTATCTCCATAAACCCCAACAAACTATGTGAAGACATGAATTACTATTAAAAAATGAATTACTTGATTGTTAATAAAATATGAATTACAATGACTTGTTAAAAAACAATCCTTAATCAAGAATTTCAAGTTCCAAAGGTAATTGCATGTGCTATCCACTTATGGATTTTTTGGGTTTTGTGTGATGACTTCATGCTAATGCATGGTTTGATAAGGGGATTTGAATCCGAGGACCCAACTCTAGTACATGGGTCTAATTAAATCATTTGCTTAAATAACTCATTTTACTCAAAAAAGAGCTTTGAAATATTCTTTTTATATTTCCTTATATATATATATATATATATAACCTTTAATGTATAATCATATTTCCCATATAAATCCTCTCTCTTCACCCAACCGCTTCCTATTGCCTCAAAATTTTTCATACATGTCTTCCCACAATATATTATTTTTGTTTTTAACATTATCATCCTTTTGAAATTTCTTATGACTACTACTAATCAATCATTTTTATATATAATAGTTAATTAGGGAGCTTAGAGGATATATATTTTTAATGATCATCTATTATGTTAGATTCTATTTTTATTTTTGAGAATTAAATTGTAATATAATAAATAATAATGTACCCACATCCTGAACAAATTTTAATCCCTATAACAAACATGACCAGTATTACCAAAAGAAGAAGAAACACTATGGTAAACATAGAGCTCTTAGTTGTATTTATGCACTACACTAGCTGCATTTAAAAATATCATTCAAAACTCTCATAAGATACGAGCTTAGTCTTTCACTTCCCAAAATGGATGTGGTAAGGTACACATGAATTTTGTGCAAATGGTGCAAACGATGCCAGGGTGCGCACACATCAGCGTCGAAAAGTGATAAGCACCCCCCAAAAACTGTAAATCACTTTTCAGTGCTGATGAGTTAGCCCTTGGTGCTGTTTGCACCTGGTTTGTTCGAAATTCATTTGTACCTAACCCCAGCCAGGCAAGGTAAGGAACATGTGGAACCCTTTTGATAAGGGTGGCAATTCATGTTGGTGGGTTGAGTTTGCATTGTGTCGAGACAAAGGTATATGACTATATGGCTCAACCCGAGGTCTTGAAACTGACCCATTTATTAATTGTGTTAAAGCGGGTTAGCACGGGTTAACCTACTCTTACTCAAAACACGTTTACAATCAACCCTAACCTACTTATTTCGTGTTGGGCCCATGTCGGGTTCGCGGGTTATGTGATAATTGTTATTGGTGGGTCAAATTTGTGTTGTGTCAAGTTAAGGGTATATGACTATATAGGTCAACCTGAACCCGACCCATTTCGTGTCAAAGTGGGTCGACCCGTTTGACCCGAAACACGTTTACAATCAACCTTAACCTGCTTATTTCATGTTGAGTTCATGAGTTGTGTCAAACATTTCCAACCCTTACCTTTTGGTTCACACTTAAGCTACCATGTGTGAGAGATGAGAGGAGCCGGTTCATCTCACAACTTGGCTTGTCATTAGTCGAGATTGAGCCTGGATTTGAGTTCGTTTCCTAGGAGAGCCTGAGCCGAGCTTCACTAAGCTCAACTCACTAAAAGCATATATATATATATATAATGTGAAAATTGTAATGTTGAAACAAGACAAATTGGGCTAACGGGCCATTTGGTTGTTGGGTCTTTTTTTCCGTGAGTTTTACCTTCATGTGACGAGCCTGAGCTGAGCTGGCCTAAGCCCTGTGATTGTGATAGGAAGAAATTGGGATTTTGGTCCATTTCAAGCATAACCCAAGCCCACAGAGCTATATTGGGCTGGGGCTAGGCAGAGCTTAGGCCAAGGGCTTAAATGATAAGAAGGGCCTAGACAGGGCACAGCTAAACCCAGGCCTATCCCATTGACAATCATTTTCTTATGGAATGTATGGGCCTCAGGTGTGATGAGCCATGTCATTCTCCTTAGCAACCTTAGTCTACAGGGTTTTTTTGTGCTTAGAACACTCATCCCTAACTTCTAAATTTATATAAATGCCACCATGTAAGGGAAGGTCCATCGGAAATAAGGCTTACTCATTTCATCTCCTAGATGCCTGGAATATATTTCGATAGCGATTCACATTACAACATTATGGGGGAGAATACACCGAGGCCCTACTAGCCGACTCCGATAAACTAGCATAATCCTGACCCTAGAGGGATCCAAAGAGTTCCCAAGAAGACCAGCCCGGGAACCCCTTAGGGGCCCTCTGACTCACCAAATGCCGAGGCCATCGACGAGAAGCCAGAAACATCCCTCGATACTCAACCCTACGTATTCCGAGATTGATCCGACTAGTACACAAATCACCCAACATCCAGAGACCAGTCAAGACCTTAAGGTGCTCAGGGCCCGAGATTCCCCGACATGTAGAAACACGACAACCCCAACTACTCCGCTTAAAGATAAACACAAAGTTGTTATAAAAAAAGAATATTCTTTATAGTAGGCCTGACATTCTGAGAAAATAACAGAAAGAGCAGGGGGAGACGCGGCCAAGAACGTGGGGGAAAGTGACGTGTGAGATCTCCTCTAATATGCCACCACTCAAGCCTATAAATACAGATAGCGATTCATTCTTCAGGTATGAGACAAGAAAAATCCTAAAAGAGAGAGAAAGCTCTACTTCCACATCCCCCTTTGTCATTTAACTTGACCGTTGGAGAGCTAGAGGTCGGCACCCTACCGACGCCTAGATTTTTGACCTTTTCTTGCTTCGTGTGTGCTGTGCTCGTTTTGTTGGGGACCTGGAACAGCCGTGGGACCATTTGACAGGCGTAGAGGTATCTGCTAACCAATATGCCATTAGTTGGTGCCGTCTGTGGGAAGTTTCCCTGAGAACCTAAGGTCTGCATGGTTAAAACTAGGTCGATGGCAGCTTAACACCACGAGGGTGTTGAATCGATGGTCAAGAAGCTTTCATATCCGATGGAGCATGGCCCAAAACCCTAAGGGTGGCTGTCCTTGAGTGGAGGATCCAAAGGTTGACGACAAGTGTGCAACTGTTAATGGAGCATAATCAATAAATTATACAAGAATTGAGAGGCTAAAAGGATGCACCCGATGGTAATGACGCAGGACGGCTGGGACCCCATGCCTCTCCAGTTGGGAGCCATGACCAGGGACGTGAAGATGAGGTAGTAAGCATCATGGCTTCCCAGTTTCGGGAGGTAAGTCACCTTGGAGAGAGGATCCACATCCCAGACTTATGGGAAGAGAAGATGGAAGATGTGAGCAGGGAAATGGCAACCATGAAGCCCTGAAAGGAAAAGCCCTAATCATCGTCGACAAGATGATATAGAGAATAGACCATCCCATCACCTCGGAGGTAATGGTTTGACCACTCCTTGACAAGTTTAAGCCGCCTCAAATGGAGATGTTCGACGACAACAAGGATCCCCTCTATCATTTGGAGGCCTATCCGACACATATGAACCTCTAAGTGGCCCCTGACAAAATTATGTGTCTGGATTTTCCAATGACAATCAAGGGGTCCATCAGGGTTTGGTTCAGTTGGTTGAAGCCCGACAACATTTCAAACTTCACAGAATTGAGTCAGCATTTCGTCGATGGCCAGAGGCATTGGAAGTAAGCCACCTATCTGTTGAACATCAAGCAGAACAAGGGAGAGTCCCTACAGGACTATATATCTCAATTCAATAGAGAGATGCTATAGGTGGACGATGCTGAGGAAAAGATGATCGTGGTCACTTTCATGACAGGGTTACTACCCTCAAAGTTTTTTTCTCTCTCTCTAATAATCCCCCGTCCCGCATGGCTGATCTCATAGTGAAGGCGCAATAACACATGAATACTGAGGATACCAGCAGCACTAGACGAAAATGGGATGTCGGGCCTAGTTCGCAGTCCGATAAGAGAAAGAGGGAACAATAACAAACACTGTGGGAAGATAAAGGTGGTTGGGCAAGAGAAGGCAATGACAACTGCGAGATCAGGCCACGGGTCAACCTCCCTCCCAAGTAGGTTACAAAACTATACCCCTCTCAACGCACCCATGGAGTAGGTGTTTCTCTATATCAATGATGACCCAAGCATCAAGTGGCCCGAGAGGATTCGTGCTCCATCGGAGAAGAGAAGCCGTGACAAGTACTGTCGTTTCCACTGGGACCATGGCCATGACACCAACAATTGCTTTGACTTAAAGGAGAGAATAGAGGTCCTTATCCAATGAGGGTGATTGTAGAGATTTATTGCTAGATGGCACCTAGTCAGACGTGAAAACACCAGCCAAGACCCTACTACTTGAGAAGAAAGAAGGCTTGAAAGGCCAATAGGGGAGATAAGGGTAATAGCTGATGGGTATGCTGGGGAAGGAGAGTCCAGCTCAGCAAGAAGATTGCATGTGAGGCAGATTCGCATAGATAGACATCAAAAAATGCTGATGACAGAGAGGTCGACAAAACATCATAAAGTAGAGCATCCTCCCATCACCTTCTCTACAGAAGATGCCCGAGGGGTGAGTCAGCCACATGATAACGCACTGGTAGTGACATTAGTTATTTCAAACTACATCACACACCTTATCCTCATCAACAATGGGAGCTTAGTGGATATTCTTTACCTCCCGGCCTTCGACTAAATGGGTTTAGGTTCAAACGCCCTTGGTTAGGTTCACCGGTGATCTGTTGCTCATGCTAGGAACGGTCGGTTTGCTAGTCACAGCTGGTACAAGAGACCAACAGGTCACCAGGGTGATTGATTTCTTGGTAGTCAACTGCCCCTCTGCGTATAATGCAATACTTGGAAGGTCGGCACTTAATCAATTGAGGGCAGTCATGTTGACCTATCACCTTTTAATGCACTTCCTAACCAAAAGGGGGGTCAGGGAAGTTAGGGGGGACTAGGTGGCAACCGGAGATTGTTATATGGCCTTACTCAAGGGAGAGCAGGCTCCAAAGAAGAGCATGTCTATCGACAGTCTAGAAGTTTAAGACGAGAGGACCTGAGTAATGGCAGAACCAGGAGGAGAGCTAGAGAACGTTGTCCTTGACTCTAACACACTTGATAGAGTCACCTGGGTATGGTCAGACATGCCAAAAGAATTCAAGAAGCAGTTGCGAAACTTCCTCATCGAGAATCGGGACATGTTTTCTTAGATGCATGAAGACATGCCAGTGATAGATCCCTGGCTGGTTGTTCACCGGTTGAATGTGAACCCAATCTTGAGGCCCGTCAAGTAGAAGAAGAGAAATTTCACTGAAGAAAGAAACCAGATGATTGCAAAAGAAGTGGAGAAATTATTGATGGCTCGGTTCATAAGGGAAATCCACTACCCCGACTGGTTGGCAAATATGGTTATGGTGCAGAAACTGAACGGGAAGTGGCATATGTGTGTCGACTTCACCGACCTCAATAAATCATGCCTCAAAAAACATCTTCCCGCTCCTAAGGATCG
Source organism: Platanus orientalis (assembly GCA_025762735.1). Classification (NCBI taxonomy): domain Eukaryota; kingdom Viridiplantae; phylum Streptophyta; class Magnoliopsida; order Proteales; family Platanaceae; genus Platanus; species Platanus orientalis. The sequence goes on from JAOXJP010049461.1 coordinate 8,529, forward strand.
ACACCCTAGTGGACTCAACGGCTGGTCACTAGACCCTTAGCTTCATGGATGCCTTCTCAGGGTATAACCAGATAAAGATGCATGAATTTAACAAGGAGAAAACTACTGGTCAAGGGCTCTACTGTTATAAAGTCATGCCCTTCGGGCTAAAGAATGCAAGAGTGACTTACCAGAGACTTGTCAACGAGATGTTTAAAAGCTAAATCGGAAGAAACGTTGAGGTGTATGTGGACAATATGTTAATGAAAAGCCTTTTAGCCCTGCAACACCTCTCGGATTTGAGCGAGACTTTCCAGACTCTGAGAAAGCACAAAATGAAGCTCAACCCCAACAAAAAAGTGCCTTCAGGGTGTCGGCTGGAAAGTTCCTCGGGTTCATGGTGTCTCAATAGGGAATAGAGGCAAACCCCAAGAAAGTGAAGGCCATAATCGACATGCAACCATCGAGAAGCATAAAAGAGGTACAATGACTAGTTGAGAGAGTAACAGTGTTAAACATATTTATATCCTCGGCCACCGATAAGAGTCTTCCTTTTTTCACATGCTGAAGAAGGCTTTCTGCTGGGACAAAGAATGTGACAAGGCCTTCCGAGAGCTTAAGAACCACCTCGGCCTCCTGCCATTGATCAATCAACTAAAGCAAGGTGAAGTGCTCAATGTATACTTGTCGGTATCAAAGACGACAATGAGTTCAATGATGATAAGGGAGGAAACTGAGATACAAGAATTAGTATATTACATCAGCAGAGCCTTCAGGGCAGTAAAGGAAAGATACCTGAGGGCGGAGAAGATGGCGTTCGCATTAGTCGTTACAACCCAGTGACTAAGGCCCTATTTTCAAGCTCACACCGTCCGGGTGTTAACAAATTAGCCACTCAGGACCGTATTGCACAAACTTGAGACTTCTGGGAGATTGGTTAAGTTGGTCGAATTAAGCGAGTTCGACATCGAATACCACCTACAGGGAGCTATCAAGGGCCAAGCAGCAGTGGACTTCATCGCCGAGTACACTTATACACCGAGCATAGAGACTGAAATGCAAGAATAACAATAAGAGGAAGTAGCGGGCCAGGCAGAGTGGATCATAAACGTGGACAACTCTTCCACCAATAGCGTAGCCGGGGGAGAGGTTGTCTTAATCACACCGGAGAGAAGCAAGCTTAAATATGCCATAAGGTTTGGGTTTAAAGCAACCAATAATGAGGCCGGATATGAAGCAATGATCACAGGACTACACCTTGCCTACGCATTTGGGGCCAAAAGGGTCAGGGTTAACGACTCTTAGTTAGTAGTTGGATAGGTATAAGGGGAATACAGGGCAAAGGACAAGTAGATAAAATAGTACTTAGCCATGGTAGAGAAAGAAAAGTTCTGATTCAAGCATTTAAGTATACAGTAGGCCCCACGAGGAGATAATGAACAAGCCGATAGGTTAGCCATGAAAATCATCGAGAAGAACATCCGTGACTTTACTTGAAAGTCCATCGTCTACTGATTTGGGATTCCTCGAGCCATTATCACCAACAATGGTAAGCAGTTCAACAACACCTGGTATCGAAAATTTTGTGTAGAGCTCGGTATCAAGAATCACTTCTCCCCGGTTCACCCTCAGGCCAATGGCTAAGTAGAGGTCACTAACAGAACACTCCTGGACATAATCAATAAGAGGCTTGACAAATCCAAAGGCCTTTGGCCCGAGGAACTGTCGAGCATCCCCTGGGAATACCGCACCAAGATGCGGACTCCCATAGGGAAAACGTCATTCTTGTTGGCGTTTGGAACCGAGGTAGTGATACTTGTTGAGAATGGAATGGCCACACACAGAACAACAAACTTTGACTCAGAGAAGAACGAAGAAGGCATCAGAAATAACTTCGACTTATTGGAAGAGAGAAGAGACAACCGCACTTCGAACAACTGCCTACAAGCAAAAAATGGCTAAGTATTATAATACATGGGTCAAGACAAGAAAATTTGTAGTCGGGGATTTAGTGCTCAGAAAAGTGACCTTGGTGACACAATACCTGACAGAGTAAAAGCTGAGACCAAATTAGGAAGGGCCTTATCAGATAATGCGCTACAATAGACTCGGGACCTACTATCTTGAGATGATGCAAGGGGAGCCCTTACCACGACCCTGTAATGTAGAACATTTAAGAAAGTAGTATAAATGAAATTGATGCTATGATTCTAACTAATGAAATATTATAATTATGTAGGGTCAACAAAATTTTAGGCCATCATGCCCAGGCTACAAGACTAGCCTCCGGGTTACAAAACTAACCCTCAGGTCATAAGATTGACCCAAGGCCACAAGACTGACCCATCCTTCAAAGTCCTCGCGCCTCCTACTTAGGCTACATGACTAGCCCTTGGGTTACGAGACTAACCCTTAGGTCACAAGATTGACCTTAAGCCACAAGATTGGCTCGTCCTTCTAGATCTTCGCACCTCCAGCTCAGGCTATAAGACAAGCCCTCGGGTTACAAGCCTAACCCTCAGGTCATAAGATTGACCTAAGGCCACAAGATTGGTACATCATTCTAGGAACTCATGCCTCTTGCTTAGGCTACAAGACTAGCTCTCCGGTCACAAGACTAACCCTCCGGTCACAAGATTGACCCCAAGTTACAAAATCGACCTACTTACCGACTGAAAAAATGTAAGGCAAAGAAAAGTTCCATAAATTAAGGAAAGTAAAAAGGCCTGAGACATATTGGAGCAAGGGCATCACAACTTGAATCAACCTTCCTTTACCAAGTAAGTACAACTACACCCTCTCGCATATAAGTTAAGTTTTAGTAAATATTTAAGAGTACCCAACGGCATTAGAAAGTCCCTCATATGGGGAAGGGCTTAAGCCCAAAATAATGCCACCGGGAACCCTTATTTTCCTGAAAATACGGGACACCTGATGAGTCTTCGCCCTCTTTATTGAAGGGGTGTTTGAAGGGTATTACACCCATTAACCGAGGTTGAATTGTTCCTGAGGTACATCTGTACTTAGAAAATTTCAGTTAATCACCTGCCTATACCCATCGTTAAAACGTTAACCCCGAGGGATCCCTATACTTAGAAAAATTTTATGTTGGCCTTCCTTACTCGGGTAACAATTAATTACCCCGAGACACATTCATACATAGAAAATTTTCTTAATCATTCCTACACTCTTAAGATTACCTACCCTAGCCTACCTAAATACGCATACAGAGTGCAAGAAGAAATCACCATGACACACACCAACACTTAGAAAAATTTAAAGAAAAAAGTTGTAAATAGAAAGCCATACACATAGACGGGGGCAAAGGAAAATTTCATTTATGTAATAGGAGTTTACAAAAGTTGAAAAAAAGAGAAAAAAAATACAACTATTCCTAGGGGTTGCTGTCGCCTAAGGCCACCTCTCCCGAGGTGACTTTCCCTTGGCCAGACTCTCTAAATTCAGCGACCACCGCCTCCTCGACTGCCCCCTCAGTTGCTACTTCTCCTCCTTGGCGAACTTCTTCTTGTTCGTCCTCGACCTCTGCACCCCCTCATTGGGCATAATAGACGAGCAGTGTAGGTTGGGAAATCGTTTGGCCAAAATCTTAGAAGTCCTCAAACCTTTCCCATAAGTAGTCGGCCCTAACAACCCTGAAAGTGTCCGAGGCCAAGTACTTGGCCATAGCTCCCTTGAGGGCCTCTTCCATGATCTTCTCCCCCTTTCTCTCTCACCACCTCCGCCTCAAGGTGTGCTCGCTCTAAGGCATCAACCAACTTCTTGTTCACCGACCTCTCAAGGGTTGTAGTGAAATTATCCTCAACCATAATGTAGTGATTTGCCCCTAGCTCTTCCTTAGCCCGGGTGGCATCCCTCTCAGCCTCTCACACGTGAGCCACCATTTCCTCGAGACTAGCCTCTTGCTTTGCTGCCTGTGCAGCCAGGCTGGCATGAGAGTCCTCGACCCACTTGAGTTCACCCTCAAGGGTGCAAATCTCGACCCCCGCAGCCTCTTGGGTGGCCTTGATCCCACTCTTGGCCTGAGAGAGGCGGTTCAGATGGTCCACATGGACCTACTCACTGAATTTGTACCTTTGGATAGAGGCTGACATTAGAGCCATAGTCTGCAATGATATAATCGGGTTGGTACAAAGAAAGAAAAAGAAACCAAAAACCAATAAACGAATAACATGAAAGGAAGAGATTTTACCTTAGCCGTGTAATGCATCATGTCTCGATGTAGAGGACGCATAGAGGTTCTTCCTCATATATTCAAGGTCCTTGGGGGAATGCCCCCTAAGTGGTAGTCCACCTCGGGACTTGGCCTAGATAGCCAGGAGTTAGCCCCAACTGAAGACTCGCCCCTTTTAGGGACTGAAGCAGGAGCTACCCGGGGACTCTCTGTGGGTCTCACCAGGGTAGAAGATGTCTCGGTTGCTACTGTAGGGGTAGGGGTCTTGGAAACAACTGCAGGAGTAACCTTGCGAGGCTTTACTACTTGAACCCCGGTGGTGGGGACTGGAGAAGACCTAGCTGTGTCCTCCTTCAAGTTGATGAATTGAACAACGATAGTAGGAGGAGGTGCCAAAACTGCCTTGGGTACCTGAGCCTCAGAAGGCCCCTCAAAGACGATGTGCCACTTCCTCTTCTTCGAGGTCATGATTGTCTCAGCCTGGACAGTCGCTGGCTGGCCAGCTTTTTTGGCCTCCTGGGCCTTCTCTCTGATTTTCTGGGCTCGACCTAGTTACCCCTGTCTATCTTCATTGCTACACAAAAAATAGAACCGAGGTTATAAATTAATAAGAAAGTGAAATAAAGAGAGAAAAGAGGGAAAAGGAAAATAAAAAGAATAAAAATGGATGAGTTACTCGGGTTTGGATTAAACCCACACTGGTAGAGTCGGTCATGTGTGATGAGATCCGGGAAGGTGTGGGAGGTGAGATTTATGACCTCCCGGATACGAGCTTCCTCCTCGTTGGACAACTTGTCTACCTCAGAAACTAAAAAAAAACACACAAGGCAATCCAGAGAAAGAAACCCAAACAACGACAAAAAATAAAAAATAAAAAATGACAATAGGTTCACGACTTGCCTACTGGGCTAACGATAGACGCTCAGGCTTGGTTGAACTTTTCGGTAGGGACCTCCCCCGGGGGGTACTCCCAACCTTCACCTGAAACAAAGAAATACCGGCTCCTTCACCCACTGTTGGAGTTCGGGAGTGCAGTTGCCAGAGTAGTGGTTGGGTCTCGACTAGCAAAATAGAACAACCCCACTCCTGCTCCTTAGGGCAGTAGCAGTGAAAGAATTCGTTAAGGGTGAGATGGTGCTCCCCATTGAAAATTAGTTTCCATAGGATCATACACTCTATGGCTATCTATTAGGCATTAGGCATTAATTGCCCCGGGGCCAGTCTAAGGCAGAGTAGCAATTCCCTTAGAAATAAGGGAACTAGAAACCTAAAGCTCGCCATGAGGGCCTGCTCGTATAGTGTTATGCTATCGGTAGGGGCTTCAAAAGCCCGGGAGTCCTCAGGGGCAGTAAAAAGGATCCCCTCGGGAACAAGGTAGGTAGAATAGTATTGGACTAGGGTTTACACCCCTAAGTTAGAACCATAGAAGGTGACTTTAAAGTTTTGCTTAGGAGCAATCTCCCCCATTGTCCCTTAGGCATCAGATGGAGCCGGCTCATTACCCTGCTCTGGGGGATTCTGCCGGACTTTCGACAGGTCGTCGGCCCTGTTGACCATTCGGTCGACAGTATCCCTGAACACCATTGGATACAATGGATGAAGAACAGGGAAGAACACAAACACAAATGTGCCGAAAAGAAAGCAAAGAATGGAAATAAGAGGCAATAACCAGAGATTAAAACTAGGAATAGAACAAAGCTACAACACAAATTAAACTACGAAGCAAAAATGAAAATACCTGGAATGGGAAAAATAGGAAAAACCTCCAGAGACAGTGGATAGCAGGCGTCCGAAAAATAGGAAGGATGCTGGAGACAACGAAGAAGAACAAAAAAAAAAAAACGTGGTAGCGCAATGAAAATCAGAACGACCAAAGGTTGGACATTGAGAAATCTAAGACTCATCGGAAGCTGCTTAAAACAGAGTTTAGGAATCACCGAAAATAGGAAGCAAGGATAAAAGAAAATCAAGCCATGCTCCGGGAGAGATACTTATAGGCAGCTCAAAGAGTTCTCGACCCTACGCGTGTCACGCATCCACGGGTTAGCGAAATCAACCCGAGAAATGAGGAGATGTGTGAATCTCAATGTATTTAAAAATATTTAAATATAACCGTTAGATAACCTAGAGATATGAAAAGACACGATGCTTGACATGACTATAATCGGTGCCAAGACATCTTCTCGGTTACTGAAATTCATTAAATGTGAGGCCATCATTAATACTTATCCCTAATTAATATCACCTCGATAGTTAAACGACACACCACCTACGCCGAAATAAAAAGTAACAAACATAAATCTTTCGTATTCCCGGGCCATGCAACGCTGGGCCCGGGAATAAGGGGGCAACTGATGGGGGAGAATACACTGAGGCCCCTACTAGCCGACTCCGATAAACTAGCATAATCCCAACCCTAAAGGGATCCAAAGAGTTCCTAAAAAGACCAGCCTGGGAAGCCCTTAGGGGCCCTCTGACTCACTAAATGTCGAAGCCATCGACGAGAAGCCAGAAACATCCCTTGGTACCCGACCCTGCGTATTCCGAGAATGACCCTGACTAGTACTCAAATCACTTGACACTTAGAGAGCAGTTGAAACCTTGAGGCGCCTGAGACCCGAGATTCCCTGACATGTAGAAACATGACAACCCCGACTAGTCCGGTTAAAGATGAGCACAAAACTATTATGAGAAAGGAATATTCTTTATAGCAGACCTGACATTGTAAGAAAATAACAGAAAGAGCAGGGGGGGAGACGCGGCCAAGAACGTAGGGGAAAGCGACATGCGAGATCTCCTCTGATACACTACCACTTAAGCCTATAAATACAGGTAGCGATTCATTATTCAGGTATGAGACAAGAAAAACCCTAAAAGAGAGAGAGAACTCTACTTTTACATCCCCTTTTGTCGTCTGACTTGATCGTCGGAGAGCTAGAGGCAGACATTCCTCCTGTGCCTAGCTTCTTGACCTTTTCTTGCTTCATGTATGCAATGCTAGTTCTGCCGGGGACCTGGATCAGCCGTGGGACCATCTGACGAACATAGAGGTATCTGCTAACGGATACACCATTACAACAGAACATAATCCTTAGTTCAAAGCAAAAGAATTTTCTTTGACAAGTCGATCGAACACCGAAACTACTTCATGTGATCCAAATTTCCTGAATCAGGTAAGATAATAGCTCCCTAGAAGGAACTGTATAATGAATTAAGTTTGAAATGAACTTCACTTAGGGTGCATTTGGACTCACGGAATTATAATTGGTCCCTGAAATTCCAATTCTATGGAATTTGAAATTTGCAGAATTAAATTCCGTAGATTTAGAATTCTACCATTTGGATGCATAAATGTATGAATGGAATTGGAATTCAAAAATC
>JAOXJP010049472.1:0-16080 GCA_025762735.1 Platanus orientalis
CCCGGTGCATGTCATGTGTTGGCGCTGATGTGCCCACCCCTGACATGGGGTAGAGAAGAGCATTAGATAATAGGAGCGGATACAATCCACTGTGCGTCGATCTTAGTTATCTCGAAATGAAAATGTGAATTATTTGGTGTGGAAGATACTTTTGTGGGAGCTGATACCACTGGCCTGGGTTCAAAACCTATTTTCAGCTATTAACTTAAAAAAAAAAAAAAGGCTTTCTACTCCATGCATGAGTAATTGACAATGGGTACGGTGCTATTTCAAATTTGGGGGAGGGGAGGGCTTCCCTACGAGGAGTACATTGGGATATTATTAAGGCACACACTTCCTCTGAGGGACGAAATTATATCCTTGTAACATTTTGCTGCAATAAAAGGGAACAAATATTCTGTTACCAAATTTGTCTGTCCCTGTGTCCTCATACAACTGGCTGACATGTGATTTTCTTTTTGTGTGTTGAATCTGGTGTTTCTTTTAAGTACCTACTTTTTCATTTGAACACAAGTTTTACTATTGGAAGGAAATATAGTGGTTACGATGAATTATAAGCTTAAACGTGTTGTGTTGGGGATTAAAACATCCAAAATAGTGTTCAGAAGAAAAAATAGCTGTTCAAAAAGAGGCCAAATTCAAAAACATTTCATGTGTCAAGTAATGACATGCCTACAGAAATCTGTGTCAATAGAGACAATCATTCTCCTTTATTGTTTTAACCCTATATGCCCCTTTTTTGAGCACATACTGTTATATGTAATGTTATATGTAAGATTTGTTAGTTTCGACCGATCAAAATTACTTCAATCATTCAAAATAATTTTGAGAGGTCAAAAATATCAGGGTTAAAAAACAACAATAAGGTTTTTATTTTTGAGGGTCAAAAGAGTTTGACTAGTAAAAAAATTTCAACCAATAAAAACATGCAACCCAAGAAAAAATAAACGTTAACAAAATTTTCATCCATTCATTAAAAACGTGCAAAGATGTCCATAGACATAAATATGACTTTTCTCAACCAGTGGATGTCTAATAAATTTATAGACACATCCTCCCAAAATAAGACACTCACGTAAGCTAAAACATTGTACTCTTTTTATGTCTCATACATTGGAAAAGATTAGGTACAAATGAAATTCGTATTGATGCATTAGAAAGGCGTTAGGGGGTAAACACATCAGCGCTGAAAAGTGATAAGCGCCCTCCAAAAAGTGTAAGTCACTTTTTGGCACTGATGCATTAGCCCGTTGATGCTGTTTGAACTCATCAGTACAAACTTCATTCGTACATAATCCAAGCCCATCATACACACTTGATTCTTTACTTGTATCCAATATGCTACCTTGTGGGGGGGGGGGGCACCCCCCTTTGTACACATGGATCAAAGGAGGTCGTGCTTCTATAAGCTCGATATCCTCTGCGACGCTCCATGAGGCAAGACACAAGGGGGTGGGACCCATTCACTTTACATGCCAAAAGTGAATGAGTCTCACTCCCTTGTGTCTTACCTCACGGGGTGTCGTAGAGGATATCAACCCGTTTCCATAGAGGGTGGATTGTATCTGCTCCTCTTATCTAACACTCTTCTCCACACCCTGTCAGGGGGCAGGCACATCAGCACCGACAAGTGATATGTGATCCCCCAAAAAGGGAAAATCACTTGTTGACGCTGATGTACCCACCTCCCCTGAGGAGCGGATATAATCCACCCTTGTCTCCATATGTACACATGAGTCAAAGGAGGCTGTTATGGTAAACAAACCATGAATATGCAAAAAAGATTAGGGACAGAAATCTGCTTTTCCTGTATTAGAATGACATTAGGGATGACCACATCAGTATTTAAAAGTGATAAGCACCTCCAAAAAGTGAAAATCACTTTTCAGCACTGATGTGTCAGCCCCTTGATGTCATTCTAATACACAAGGAAAATCAAATTTCCTACCTAATCCCAACCCATGAGTATGTCATAGTTCCCTTTGTCAGTCAACTCTGTTTTAGGTTGAATATGATTTCACACAATTGGCATGACTATAACAAGTCATTTCACCTTGTCTATCAACAAAAGGACAAGGTTTGTGTAATAATACCATTCAATTGTAGAATTCAAAAAAATAAATAAATAAAAAAGAGAAAAATATGAAAAACAAAGGAAAATTAATATTCTTAAAGATCTCTCTAAATAAGTTTGGAGAGACTTCACATCCCCTCATACTTCTTTCCCAATTGACACTTGGGAATATCTTCATTCGTGGGCTTCTGCCAGAGATACGAGAGCAAACCTTTTTATAATTTGAAATCCCTCTACAATTAAAGCAGTTGTATAAAACACATAATAATGTGAGTGTGATTTGATTGAAGTTTGGAATTCAAAAAAATGTCAAATCATGCAATGTCTATCGCTGTGATAGGATTTCAAGCCATAAACCATAAGGCACCAAATTTTAAAGTAGGTGTTCAAGAAGAGGACACCAAATAGGACTGTCAATTGGGTTGGGTTAGCCTGAACCTGGAACCCAATTTGACTGACCCAAGAATGGGTGAACTAAGCAAATTGAACTTTAGGTTGGGTTTGGGCTCAAACATTTGGCCCAATGTGATTTTAGGTTAGGCTCAGGTCCAAGCTATTTTAGCCCGAAGCCTTGTTCAATCCAAAGTTTACATCTAATAAAGGGCTTGAAGTTTGACCCTAAACTAAGTGTGATTTTCATATACGAGTGAGCCCAATTTTTTAATTTGAGTGACCCTGGCCCAAAACCCATAATGAAGTATATAAATTTTAAATCGTTTATTTTATAAATTTAATTTTATAAATTTATAGGTCTCAACTCAATTTGATTATGTTTTATAAATTTTATTTTTTCAAACCCATGGGCCCCGATTCAATCTAAAATTTTCTACTGGGTTATTAACTTCTGACCAACCTGAATTCGACTCGAAACCCGTTTTATTAATCGGGTTGGACTTGAACAAAATGTCTTGGGTTAAATTTGAGCACGAACTGGGCTCAGGCTCAAGAATTTTTTTACAGGTTGGACTCGAGTTAACCTTAGCCCATCCCAATTGACAATCCTAACACCAAATATAAGAGACTGATTGTCTGTTCGGGATGAAAAAACCTTTGTAGACATGTAATGTGTTTTTGAATTCGAAATATATGTTCTGTGTAAGATTTGGTATCGGGGATGGTGTCCACTATATGAATTCACATGGAATAAAATGGGCAAGGGTTAGATGCAATTTCAAATTCCACCCATTTTATTCCGAATGAAATTCCCTAGACATCATCCTAAATAGGAAATTTGTTCCTTTTTGAATTGGAAAAGGATGTTCTATCTAGGATTTTTTTTATCTAGGATGGTGTTCAAGACACTCGGGGATGTCATATGGAATAAAATGAATGTTTGATATTCAAAAAATGTAATCACCCACCCATTTTATTCCACATGATGTCCTATGGTGTCTTGGAGACACCAGTCCCGGACAGAGCATCCTTTCCGTTTTGAATTTGGTACCTCTTTTTGAACACCCACTTTTTTTCAACAGAATAATTTTTTTGACGTTTTAAACCCAGGACAACAGGGGTCACCTTTAATTCACCGTAGGCACTACAGAGACTTTTTTCATCACAAAACATTTGGGCGGTTTACGAAATGAGGCCCGTCACATGACGGCGATGAAAAGCGCGAGACCAAGTATCGGAGTCCGAATTTGTTTCCCCGCCATATGAAATTTCAAAACTTAAAAACTCGCCGGCTGGAAAAGAGATCCGGTAATCGCTGCTTCTTGTTTGCAACTGAAAAGCTCCAACGACCGGAGAAAATGGCGTGGACGATTCATTACTCCGTCTTCGACGATAAGGACTTCGACGACCCAGATATTTGGGCCGTGATCGATTCCGCTGCAGCCTCTTATTCCTCCTCTAATTCTCGAAATCCCCTCGCATTGAAGCACTCCGGTCTTCAGATTCATAGTCCGTTTCAAATCCCTCGTTGCTGCCGAAATTTACATGGAAGGTGTTAGGGTTTGGGTTGATTGCGAGGTAGACCAGGATTTATCGCCGGCCGGAAAAAATTGCAAGATCTCGCGATCCTGATTGTGGTGAAGACAATCGAGTTGTTATCTTGGAACAAATTGCAGCGGACGCCAATGAGACCGTTGTTCTCGTCACCGGGAGGTTTTCTGCGCAAGAAATTACTCTCTCTGGCCGGTTCACTTCTGTGTCTCTGTTCAAGGAATACCAGAATGCTGCCATCGCGGTAACTATTTCTTTCATTTCTTTTTCTTTTTTCCTTTACTTGTTATTTGTATTACAATTTTATTCAACTTTAATTTCATTAGTGGTAATGGTTTGAAGCTCCATGTAAAAGCTTAAATAAGAGACAATTCTGCTGCCAGTGAACTTATCTATTACGAACCTAACCTAACCTAACCAATACGCCAAAGACCCCACGACTGATGGAATACGTTAGGCTAGGCCCTTTTAAACTATTAAACCATTGGGATCGTAACACCCCGTTGTGTGGCGGCACTCGTTCTGGCACTGTAAGGATCCAGCCTGACCTGGCTTGATATTGTCCGGTTATGGGCGTTCCAATATGGGGCTACTCTCATGTTCTTCGGATTGAGCCACATGGTCCCTCCCCAAAACCCGTCAAGCCAAGTAGAGAGGTGCTTACGTATAAGCACCCGATCCCATCCTTGCTAGGCCATGTGGGATCTCACAATCCACCCCCAAGGGCCATGCATCCCCTAGCGCACACTGTCAAGCTGATCTGGACAATATCAAGCCAGGCTGGGTTGGGTCCTTACATTTGGTATCAGAGCCGGATCTGCTTTGTGGCGTGCACGCGGGGAGGTGTGGCCCTCTAAGGGGGGTGGTTTGTGAGATTCTACATCAGCGAGCGATGATGGAATCCTGTGCTTTTATGTAAACACCTCTTTACTTGGCTTGACAAGTTTTTGGGAGAGAGTATTTGGCTCACCAAGAAGTACAAAACCGGTTGGGAGAGTGGCCTCATGCTGGAACGCCTAGAACCAGATAATATTAAATTATTAAGCCAGGTCGGGCTGGTTTGTTACACACCTCTTATCACAGCTTATCCTTTCCACCTTGTGATGGAGCCTTTCCACCATCTGTAATGGCTCTCACTTGGATCCAAGTAACCATTTCTACCCTATAGTAGTTCTAACTCTGGTTCAGGTTGTCCGCTCCACTAGGGGTGTGCATGGGCCGGGCTGAGGTAAGCCTAGAGCCTGGGCCGAGGTAAGCCCAGGGCTCGGCCCACCATAGTAATTTGGGCTCGGGCCCAATTTTTTTTAGAAACTTTAGGCCCAAGCCCGGCCCTAGTTATTTTATCGGGCTGGGCTCGGGCCAGCTCACTACCCATTAATTTAAAAAAAAACACAATCTTTGATATCTCTTTTTCAACACCTACTTTTTCATCTCAACTCTTTTGCAGACATTTTTAACCCTTACCACACCCGTGTCAAGTTATAATTTACCATCTACTCTAAAGATACTTTTTTATCATAGAACATTTTCTTCACACACACATACACATATACATACATGTATATATGTATACTTATCTATATATATATATTTGCATTAATTATATAATTCGGGCTTCAGGCCGGGCCTCGGGCTGGGCCGAGGTAAGCCGGAGCCCAGCCATAATAAAGTTTGGCCCTTCAACTTGGGCCCGGGCCCTTATCGGGCCTAGATTGGACAGGGTCTTTTGGGCCAAATTTCGGGCTGGGTCGGGCTGGGATCGGGTCAGCCTTATGCTCCACATGTCACCCCTCAATTACTTGAACTCAAGACATGGTGTGGCTTTGATACCATTTGTTACGGATCTAACCAATATGCCCAAAACCTCAGGACTGACATGTTAGACTAGGCTCTTCCAACCATTGGGATCTAATGCAGGATGGTGGTTAACTAAGGATTGGAATCAGTGAAGAAACAAAGGGTTTAGGGGTTGAATCAGTGGGTCAAAATGATACTAGGTTTGAGGCAGACTTAAGGTTCAAAGAAGTTGAAATACGAGGTACTCGTGTGGACCTCTAAAACTAGGGTGGTCTGGATTCAGGTCTAGGAATTATATTGCAGTGTTTATAGGGAATTATGAAGGGGTTATGGCAAGGGTTAATGAGGATCATGAAGGAGACAGAACTCAAGAGATTCTGGTCTGATTTCTCTGTTGGGGGGTGGTGTTTAGAAGCTCAGGGAGCTGTAAACCTTGGACTGAGATAGGAATAAACAGTAGGGTATAAGGAGCAAGAACAGGAGTTGGTTTACTGGATTTCAGTAATCAAGCATCAAAGGAAGATTGGGGTTCTGGGAGTAAAGGTCCAAGGATTGAGTTGATAGAGTGTTTACACTGTTGCAGGGTATGAAATCACTTGGTTTTGATCAAATCAGCCAAGTATTTCAAGGACTAATGTGGCCGCAAGGTTTTCTAATAGAGGTGTGTGTAATTCTTGATGGAAAACAGTAGGGAACAAGGTGTATAAGTCTGCCCTAGGTTTGGGTAAGTGATCTAATGGGTTCTTGAAAGGGAAACAGTAGGGAAAAGGATGGGTAAGCTCTTGTTTACAGGTTTGGGTTCCATGAACCTAATCAAGAAAGATTCTTGATGAAGATTCTTAAAGGTCTTTAATGGTGTAATGTAAGACATCAAGTGAAATAAGTAGAAGAAGAAAGAAAGAAAAAGAGAGATAAGATGTCGATTAGTGAGAGAGGAGAGAGAAGAGAGAGAGAACCACTTGTGGGATAGAAAATGGGATACCACACCCCAAAAAGGAGAAGAGGTTTGGGATACCACACCTAATCAAAACCACTTCCAAATTCAAATATTTTTATTCATAATTCACCTCCTTTGTTGTACAAATCGTGTGGCCTTTTATTCTGCTTACATGAGTTGTTTAAAAGAATCCTAACCTAATCAAATACCTAGATTCTAGGACTCCTATTTAAAACAAACTTCTAACTAATTAAAAAAAAGAGATAAGAATTCTATTTAAAAATGACTCCTAAAACTCTAAACTTTTGAGGGCTGTCGACTAGGACTATTAGGCCCCACAACTTTGACTTCTAAAGACTCCTTAATAAACCCAAATACTACACTGTACGACCAGCACTTGTGGGCCCCTTTTGTTGACTTTAGCAGTCCACAAAAAGAGTAAAAACTATAGTTGTCATCTCCGCCTAACTCAATAAACTGTGGCTATTTTAGCCTTATTACATGATTATACCCTCCTCTAAAAACCTCAACAACTAGGGCCTTTTGGGCCTTAATACAAAGCTGATCTTATGGTCTAACCATGATCTTCCATCTTTTTATTGAAAAAATATGCTCTTGCATCAGGATCTTAACATCATCTTACACAAAAATTATTATATGAAACACTTAGAGATTTATTATCCGGTTGTTAGTTCCCCTGCTGTCCCTTCATTTTTATCTCACAAACTTGCAATTGGCGCTCTAGTGGTTAATCACAATTTAACCTATCATACCATTTGGGTATTGCAAGACTCCATAATATTAATTTTTTAGCAGTTGCATAGTATTTTAGGATCCTAAGGCAGCAAGGCACTACTTGATTTCTTTCCCTCATTGATTTTCGATGAATCACCATCCTCTCATGTTGGCATTACATTTAATCCAAGACTCTGTTTTATTCTATAATCCTTACCAGCTTGTACAGGTGATGTTTGACAGATTTGGAAAAATCTGATTAACTTCGTTGATCGTATAAGATATTTATACAACTTTGTAACAACTAAAATAAAAATACAGAAGGATTCCAACATATTACACGGGTGGTCTTCTATAGGTTGTTGATTCAACAGATATTTGAAATTTGAAATCATCTTATCAGTTGTTGGCTGACAATCTTCTATAGGTCGTTGACTTACCAAATATTTGAAATTTGAAATCATCTTATTATTTGGTGGTTGTTGCATATCTATTGGGCTTACTGAGTTGGCCAGGTATGTGGACTGAATAAGCTCGTGATACTCCCCCTCAAGATGGCGTATGGATGTTAGAAATACCCAGCTTGCGAATAAGTGCTTGAAATTTAGATGCTCCAAGGGGTTTGTGAAAACATCCACAATTTGTTTGTTGGATGAAATGTCGGCTGTATGAACTAACCTTGCTTGAATCTTCTCACGGACAACATGACAATCTATCTTGAATGTTTCATACGTACATTTTTTTTTGATGAATAACTAATTTTATTAAAATGAGACGAAGAAAGAAAACGACCGAGAGGGTCGACAATACCAAAACAGAGAAGCAAAGAAAAAATAAAAGCCAAAGGGCAGAACTAGCCCAGCTTTAACTCCTATGAAAGATACAAGAATACCAATCCCGGATAAGTCATTGATAGACAACCCTTTGAAGTCATTTGATATTATAACCCAAGATGCTATGTCATGAGTAATAGAATCAATGACTTCCGATGGAGTGCTAACAGTACCATCAAAGATTCTCTTGTTACGCTCCTTCCAAATTCCCTAGAAAATGCCATGGAGAGTGGCCATCCAGAACTTCTTACATCTATTATCGCGTAAAGGGACACGCCATTGCCTTTTAAGCTCAATGGGGGATAAAAGCATAACCCAAAATAAGGGAAGCCGAGATAAAAAGTGAGTCCAAATACCATGAGAGAAAGAGCAGTGGAG
The DNA here is from genome assembly GCA_025762735.1 of Platanus orientalis. NCBI lineage: Eukaryota > Viridiplantae > Streptophyta > Magnoliopsida > Proteales > Platanaceae > Platanus > Platanus orientalis. The sequence goes on from JAOXJP010049472.1 coordinate 8,699, forward strand.
CATAATGTGAGCGCTGGATTCCTCATCCACCATGCACAAGACATAGACTTGAAGGGAGATTATCATATATGGGCGCTTCTTTTGGAGAAGATCTATGGTGTTCATTTTACAATGAGAAACAATCTAAAGGAAGGCTTGAATCCTTGGGGGGATATATCATTCCAAACGAATTTGATCGGATATGATAAGGATGAAGAGGGTTGGGAGAAATATTAGAGGAATTAGAAAGGTGAAGATATTTGACTGTGAAAAGACCTCAGGAGTTGAGAGACCATTTATAATAGTTTGGGCGAGATGGGAAGAGACAGAATGAAACAAGATAATCATGAAGGGAGGAAACTGTTTCAAGTTCAAAAGTTAGAAGGGTTTTAGTAAAAATAAGGTTTTAGGTAAGGCCGTTTGTGGAATTGGAGTGAATGTCAGAAATTGAAGCTGTCTTATTGGAAGCAAGGCGAAAGAGATGAGGAAAGCGAATTGCAAGAGGGCAATCACCGATCCAAGTGTCGGATAAGAACTGAACCTGACAGCCATCACCAATGACGAGAGAGAGATGAGAGTAAACCAAAGGATGAGTGTCAAGAATGCGCTTCCAAATAGCCAAGGTTTGAGGGGAAGGGGTAGGGTTGGAGTCCCAACCATTTGGGCCTGTTCTATACTTGCAAAGGATGATGAAGTGCCATAAGCTATTTTCTTCCTTGATGAAACGCCAGATCCATTTGCCAAGAAGGGTATTCTTCAACACAATATTTCCAATCCCAAGGTCCCCCATAGACTTTGGTAGGGTAACTTCAGACCATTTGATAATGTGGTATTTCTTGGTGCGATTCCCTTCCCACAAAAAAATCCTTTGGATTTGCTCTAACTTTTTTGCCACTTTAGTTGGAATGGAGAAGACCGATAAATAGTAAAGAGGGAGGTTTGATAGTATAAATTTGATGAGGGTGATTCTTCCTCCCATGGAGATATATGACTTTTTCTAAGACGTGAGCATTTTTTCAACTTTTTCAACAATTGGGTCCCAAAAACTACTCAGGTGAGGGCATTCGCCTAGAGGCAGTCCAAGGTCTTTGAGAGGCCATTCATCCACTCTACATCTAAGCATGCTGGCTAGAGATTTAAGAATAGGGTTTTCAACATGAATCCCAACAATACCTGACTTGCTCAAATTGACTTTAAACCCCGATATCAACTAAAAAATTTGGAGAGTGAATTTGAGATTATTAATGTTCGTTGAGGAAGGCTTCACAAAAATGATAGTGTCATTTGCAAATTGGAGGTGAGAAATAGACAACTTATACGATGGAATCTTAAATTCTTCATTCAAATTTGCTCTAAACGTATGAGAAAGAAGGGCACTTAGGGAGTCTGCCACCAAAGAAAAGAGAAAGGGTGAGAGAGGATTACCTTGTCTTAGTTCCTTTGAAGTGTAGAAAAAACCTTTTGAGGTGCTATTTAAGATAATAGAAAACCATAGACATCTGACACATCCCATTATCCATTTGATCCATCTTGAGCCAAAGCCTTTTTTAGATAAGACCCATTCAAGGAAGTTCCAATTAACCTTATCAAAAGCCTTCTTAAGGTCAATCTTACAAATTAGGCCAGGGGTGCGAGATTTCCTCCAGTAATCCACACATTCATTAGCTACAAGAATACCATTTGTGATTTGTCCTTCTTTCATGAATGCACCTTGAGTTTTTGAAATCACATGAACCATATCTTCTTTAGCCTTTGAGCGAGGACATTGACAATGATTTTGTAAATGCTTCCAATGAAACTAATAGGCCTAAAATCCATGTGAGAGGAGGCACCATGAAATTTTGGAATAAAGGCAATGAAAGTAGTTCTGGCTCCTTTATAAAAGGTTTCTCTCTCAAAAAATTTTGCAAGTACCTTTTGCAGATCACCCTTTACTAGATCCCAACAAGATTGGTAAAATAACATGGAGAATCATCTGGCCTAGGAGATTTATCTTTATCCATGCTAAAGATTGCAGACTTTATTTCCTCTTTTGTGAAAGGAGTTTCAAGGGAATTTGTTACATTGGAAGAGAGTAGCCTCGAATAGGTTTTTAGTCCTTGGCCTTGAGATATCTTCTTGAGAGAATAGGGATTCATAAAAGTTGGTTATGACATTGGCAATAGTCTCAAAATCTGTGGTTTCATTTCCATCAATCATCAACTTTGTGATGAGGTTTTTTCTTTTCCTTCCACTTGTAATCTTATTGAAAAATTTGGTGTTCCTGTCTCCTTCCTTCAACCATTTGTATTTAGCCTTTTGCTTCCAAAAGATCTCTTCGTATTGAAGTAGAGAGTCGAGGTCGGTTAAAAGGGACAACCTTGAAACCTTTAAAGTGTCTGGGAGGCCCATGTTGTCGGAATACATCTTATCAAGCTTTTATATTTCTTCCAACATCTTTTATTTTTTTGATTTAATGTCCCTAAAGGTGTTTTTGTTCCAAATGATCCCGTGCAACATGATAGAACTAAACATGTCGAAGTGGATCGTCATTTTATCAATGATCATCTAAAAATGGGCACATATGTACCCCCTTTATTCACACTCAACATCAATTTGCAGATGTGTTTATAAAAGGCATAAGTGAAACATAGTTCATGTGTTTGATTGGCGAGCTGGGAATGGTAGACATTTATTCACCAACTTGAGGGGGAGTGTTGGAGAGTGATATTAATATGTATTCAGGGGGTATTTATGTAATAAAGGTGTGGGATACTATACCCATATTGTTGATACACCATATATAATGTATAATGGATTCATCCCTAATATAAATACCAACTGTATGAAGCCAAGTATTCATACGATTCAATTCTCCACCTCTCATCTCTCACTTCTTCTTCTGTTTCTCTCCTAACCACTTGCAGGAACAACCACCAACTCAACCAACTTATACTTGTACTTGGGTAAATGATGGCATACTTGTAAATATACCCCTCTTATATTATAATCTTCTTTCGAATAAAAGTATCATACATATGGGGAGTGAGTAGAATTCTCCTATACGATTTTCTCTTGCACTTTTCTTCTCCTTCTTCTTTATTCCTCTTCTTCTTCTTTCTCTACAAACCTTAAAACAAATCTACTACAAATTTATAGAAATCCACTCTTATGGCTACCTTATTGTCGTAGTAGAGACTCATAGGTCCCTTTACTTGAAACCCAACTTCAGCTAACAATAATTCGCAAATGCTGTGAGCCATAGACCTAAACTCAGCTTCAACACTAGACCTAACAACCATTGGTTGTTTTGTTTTTTTGCTTTTCCAAGTAGCCAAGTTTTATCCAATAAATGACGAATACCTTGAAGTAGATTTGCGGTCTAATAATAAGCCAGCCTAATCAACAATAGTGTATACTTCTACTTGATGGTGACCTTGTCTGCCTTATAACATACCCTTTCCTAGACATCCCTTCAAATATCGAAGAACCTTTATGCTGCTTCTAAATGAAATTGAGTTGAAGCATTCATGAATTAGTTGATTGCACTTATTACATATATGATGTCTAAACGGGTTAAGGACAAGTATATTAGCCATATTACCAACCTTTGATATATTCCAACACCAATTAGCTTCTCACTGTCATTCTCCTTAAGTCAGTGGTTGGCCTTTATGGGTGTAGCACAAGATTTATAGGTTGCCATTCTTAACTCCTTCATCAGATCCAACACATATTTTTTCTGAAAAAGGAAGGCGCTTTACGTAGATTTGGCGACTTCTATTCCAAAAAAGTATTTTAGTGAGTCTAGATCCTTGATCTCAAATTCTTTTGCCAAACTGCTTTTAAGTCGTGCAATCTTGACCTCATTATTCCCTGTAACCACTATGTCATCCTTATATACTATTAAAGCTATTGTCTTGAGGCCTAATTGCTTGATGAAAAGAGTGTGGTCTGCATGGACTTGTTTATAATATAAATTCACCATGGCTGTTCTAACCTTTCAAACCAAGCATGCGGCAACTGCTTCAAACTATACAATGCTTTATTTAGTCTGCAAACTTTCTCTTTGACATTTGACATATGAAATCCTGGTGGTATAGCCATATATATCTCCTCTTTCAAATCTCCATGTAAGAAATCATTTCTTATGTCAAACTGTAAGAGGGGTCACTTCTGATTTGTTACTAATGAAATAATTACTCTAACTGAATTCATTTTCATCATTGAGTATAATGTTCTTAGTAATTTGTATCAAATGTTTGAGTGTATCCTTTGGCAACCAAACGTGTTTAGTACTTCTCCATAGAGCCATCGAATTTATATTTGATTGTGAACACCCACTTGTAGCCAACTAACCTTTCCTTTAGGAGGATCAATCAACTCACATATTTTGTTTTTGTTTTTTTTTTTGTTTTTTTCCAACGCTTTCATTTCTTTTTCCATTGCATCTCTCCATTTAGTTTGTGAAATAGACTTAGGTACATTGCGAGGAACAAAAATAGAAGACAAAACAACAAAGAAATTATGTAAGGATGATGACAATGTGTGATATGAAACAAAATTGGACATAAGATGTTTAGTACATGACCTCACTCTTTTGAAAAGCAAAAGGCTGATCAAGATCAAGATTATCAGAAGGTTGATAAGGAAAAAGAGGAACCATTACCTGTCTCAAGGACTAGATCTAAAGTTGACTCTTAGAGTGAAGTCTTGTGTCTTCTTGATGTAGTACAACCAAAAGATAACCACCCAATAATTAATTCAAGGTGAGGCAGAGGTGGAGAGGGTGCAAAGGCTGTTGAATGTGGGTTAACTAACTTCTAGATGTTAAGTTTGCGGTGAAATATGGGTTACTATAAGTTTTGGTCTGGTTTAGGACTTTATTCAAACAATAGGTGTGTTGTGGGTTTAACTAAACTCTATTATGAGAATAAAGGAGGGTTTGGTGGAGGATTTAAGACCAGCACTTTAAGAGGTCAGAAAGTTACTGATAATCAAATCCAAATAAGGGCTAAGTCAAAGTTCATAATCTGGTTAAGGTTCAGAATTTATATATGGAACTTTAACAGGGGCTAATCATTGTAGACTTTAGGTTCATAAATCAAAGTGGTACAAGAGATTATCATAAGAGGAACATGATAAAGACTCAACCATAATATTAAGTGTTATCAGTCCACAAGAACCCATAAAACATCACTGTAATAGGCTTGGTTTAAAAGGGGATGTGTTCCCAATATGCCGTAAGAGATAATGGAGGGAGAGTTCGTATCTCTATTTAAAAATAATGATACCAATCCACATAGGCTCTACCGCAAGAGTTTAAATAAGGAGAAAAACCAAGGGGAAGGTGCTATTGGTGTGGCCGATTGGTTCGGATAACAACAAATAGGATTCGGGTAGGTGAAAATTGAAGGAGATGATGGAACAATAAGGTTGTAGGTGTTAAGTATCAATAAACAAATTCAAGAACACCTAAAGAAGATGTTTCTTGAAGTTCTTCATGGTTTGTTAATAGTGGAAAACTCAGGGGAGAAAGAAAATCATAAAAGAAAGGGAGAAAATAGAGAAAAGAAGAAGAAAGATAAGGGAGGATACCTTATGAGGAAATCATCAACCTCATGGCCTTAGAAATCACCAACCAAGGTCTTTCTTGGCACCAAAGAGGAAGAGGGGGAACTCCAATTGTAAGAAGCAAGGCAACATCCGAACTTGTCTTTTTCTTTTTAATTGTATTTCATTCCTTAAAAACGTGAGAGAAAATGGTCTCTTATAACCCACGATTAGGTCATAGATACTCCCCTTTTTACAATTTTTTCCTTAATAAAATAGAAACCTAAACAATAAAATAAAACTAAACTTAATTCCCCTTCCCTTAAGTGATCGGACAACCCCTTTTTTCCTATAAGAGGAGGTGCTGACAAATACACCAAAAAACAAAAATACTTAGTCCCATTGTATCCTAAACTCTAATATTTCATTAAACATGAAATACCATAATAAAAGACTCTAACAAAGACTCAAAATTAAATTAAAACCTCCCTAATGTAGATCCATGCATCTTGCCATGCTCTTTCTTGTATGTCTTCGTGCTTGGACCCCACCATGGCCATATGTGGTTCCCACTATGCTCCTGTGTCCTCATCGCTTCTGCTTTTTCTTTCTTGTGTATACTTGCAAATCAGACTTCCACTTTCTATAACACTACTACTGTCATCAAAATGATAAGAGGGAATAGGAATTGATAAAGGGACTTGAAGTGGAATAAAAGAGGACAACTCTTCACTTGAAACTACTCACCCTAAAGAGATGTCCTACTAGATGAGAAAAAAAGAATAAACTCAAAAAATGTGACATCTTTGGACATAAATTTATGACGAGTGGGTCGATGATAACACTAGTATCCTTTCTGAATTACCCTATAACTTAGATGCATTTAAGTGATTTTGGATCTTATTGCAGTCAGATTTGGGTAGATGCACATAACAAATACACTCAAATGTTTTTGGACGAAGAGGAAACAAGGGTGAGTTGGGAGATAAGACTTCAAGAAGTGATTTATAAGAATGACATGAGAGGGCATCTTGTTCATGAGGTAGGCAACAATTTGAATAGCTTATGACTAAAAAGTCTTAGGTTTATTCATCGTGAACATTATTGCACAAGCAATCTATAGAATATGTTTATTTTTTCTTTCCACTACCTCATTTTGCTTAGGAGTGTTTGGACATGTACTCTGGTGGACAATCCTAGACTCATCAAAGAAAGAAGACAAGTCACTGGAAAAATACTCTTCACCATTGTTAGACAACAAGACTTGATGCTTAGCATTGAATTGAGTACCAACCATATTATAAAAGGGCTTGAAGGCAGTACATATATCACTTTTACTTTTTAGCAAATAAACCCACATGGCTCAAGAACAATCATCCACAAAAGTTTCAAAATACTTAAAGCTTAACAAAGAGGTAATAGGGGAAGGTCCCTACACATCAAAGTGCACAAACGATAATGGAATTGAACTTTTATTATTATTGCTAACTGGATAAACAAACCGCCAGTGCTTTACCAATTGGCAAGGTTCACAATAAATATCAAATTCAAAAAAAGAAAATTGATGAAACATCTTCCTTAATAAAGAAAAAGATAAATGACCAAGTCGATAATGCCCATGTGAACAACTCATCTGATTTGAAAGGAGAGATGTCCCTCTTCATTGTAGAAGTAGTTATTGGTGGGTTGGAGTCCATTTGAAAAACTCTTTTCATGCCCCAAACCAATTGTCTTCTTCGTTGCCATGCCTTGAAACACACAATAGGGAAAAAGGTAACGCTATAGTTAAGATTCTTAGTGAGATGACTAATAAACAATAAATTTAGAGTAAAGTTTGGAACATGAAGAAGAAGAACAACAACAAACGACCT
>JAOXJP010049493.1:0-16079 GCA_025762735.1 Platanus orientalis
AACAACAACAACAACAAACAGCCTTATCCCAACTATTTGGGGTCGGCTACATGAATCCTGTTCCGCCATTCCGCTCTCTTTATGGCCATATCTGCCGTTAACTTTAGATAATATAAACAATATAAATTTATTTTGATAATACAACTAATATTAACTGATCGAAATTCACATATCAAAGAAACAAGTTTTAGAACATCCAACACATGGTTCTTGAATCTTCCTAATCATTTTTTTTCCTACAATAAGTTAAAAGCTTTACCAATTGAGATTCTCCAAATGCCTGACCTCAATGCCATCATTCTCACTCTTCCTATACTTTGACCTCATTAGTATCCATGTCCATAATTTGTTTTTTGATAATTAATCCATGTCCATATATTATGATTGGCAGGCACCTTTTATAATGTAATATATAGATTTTAGTGGTGTGTACAGATCTTTAGTGCATAAATCCACTTGGTATCAGAGCAAATATCGTAGATCCGAGGGCCGTGAACCAATCTATAGCGTTCGTTCAACCTTTTCTGATGTCATCAGGTCATGCGGATGACATCACCATCCGTACGGCCCTGGTAGGCGAGTGACGATTCTCATAGATTTGTGTTCACCTACATGAGCAATTTGAAGTAGTTTCATATTATTTTTTTTTGTGCATTTTTCGAAGATTTTCTGAGTATTTATGCAGATCTAGATTTCTCCTTCGATATGTGAATTTGTGTGCCTTTCATGTGGCTTGGGTCCCCCTGAAAGACTGATTGATTGGGACCAACCTCATCTCATTCCATGGAGAAATGAGGTGTCAGTCATTGTTCTTCAGCCCTATATTTGCCGCCAGCAAAGTCTTGAAGGGTTTCTTGGTTCGTCCTTACTGTGGTTTCTTGTGAAATACCTCCCCTTGCTTCCTAGAACAACTCCTATTTGTTTCCCCTTTGTTTTGTGTTGCTACCAGGTGTTTTTAGAAGTCATGTAGCTTCCTTACTCAAGTTTTATGCAATTCTAGCTATTTTTCTCTATTGTTATTGATTCTGCTGTTCAATGTTCTTCTTTGTGGCTTAGTTTTCCTTTTGTGGGGTTGTTGAAGGCTTGTACGATCTGTGTTGTGTGTAGCTATCGTGGCCTGTGAGGATCTCTGTTTTTGCTCTTACACAGGTTATGCATGCTCCAAATGGCCTGTAGTGCCCTTTCCCTTGCTTCCGTATGTTTGTAGTGAAGGGTTTCAGTTGCTGGTTCCTTTTTTGTTGTGCTGGTAGTCTTCCTCTGCATTGTATGCTTCAGTTAAAGCAGCCTGGTGTATTCGACGGTTTCTGTAGTTGCTCTCATTTCAGTGGAATGAACCTGTTGCAGTGTTTGGTGTTCCTATGGCTGTGTGTTGGCTCCCTTGTGCTTTATCGTGATTGCCAATAGCATCTATTCATGTTCCAACTCTTTGTGACAATGTGATGTGTTTGTACCTAGAGTGGATGTTTGCATATTGGCAAAGTTTATGCTGCTAGTTGTTGGATCTTGTGTGGAGCAATGGTTTGTTGGTTTATATTTTTGCTGGTGTTTTTCTTGGCCGTGGCATTTATATGGTACTTGTTCCTAGCCAAAGATTACAACAGTTGCTTGGCTTAAGTCTAGGCTCTTGAGGGTGTTGCTCAGAGTGTATTTGATTGTGCTTTGGCTTGTGGCCTGTATTTGGCTGTGTTGGTCTTCATGTATTGTTTGTGGTTTTTGGACGCTCTTATTTTTTTGGACAAGTGGTTGTTGGAGGCTCTTCTCATAACACAGTTTCGACATGATGGTGTTTCCTCTACATGTTGTAGTACTTTTGTTGTTTCTCATAGCTCTCTATCCAGTCATCCCTGGATCATTAATTCTAAAGCCTTTCATCATATAACAGATATGTCTAGCCTTTTTTTTTCTTATCATGTCAATTTGGGCAGAGACAATGTATGTATTGCAGATGGTTCTTTGTCTTCTATAGCTGGTATCTGATTGTTTTCTTGTTACATCTTCCTTACCCTTGTCTTCTGTATTTCATGTTCCAAATTTTAAGTTTTGACTTTTTTTTTGTTAGTCATATTACCAAAGCCTTGAATTACAGTATTACACATTTTCCTTTCTATTGTGTTTCCAAGACTAGAAGATAGAGAAGACTATTGGTAGAGGTCATGAGGAACAAGGGTTGTACCTTATGGATGGTTGTTCATTCGTTGCCTCTATAGTGCAACAAACACCCTCACATCAACTAAAGTTTGGCAGCTTTCTCTAACATCTACTTCTCCATATGATCAGTTTCTTCGGTGGCATTCTCATCTTGGTCATATCTCATTTCTCATGCTCTACAAATTCTTTCCAGAATTATGTTCCTCTGTTTCAGATTTCCATTGTGAAACATGTGAGTTGGCTAAGCATTGTCGTACTTCCTAATATCCCAGTATGAGTCATAGTTCTTCTCCATTTACCCTTGTTCATTCCGATGTGTGGGGACCTACTCCCATTAACTCCTTATTTGGTTTCCGCTATGTTTAGACATTTATTAATACTCCTAGGCTAATTGGATTTAGTTTTTAAAATCCAAGAATGAAGTCTTTTCTAGCATTCATTTGTTTCATAGTTTGTTGGAATCCAATTTGCTACTATAGCTTAAGGTTCTTCATTCTGATAACAGTGGGGAATATATGTCTCATGTTTTTTTTTCCTCTTATCTCTCTTAGCATGCTATCTTCCATCAAACTACTTGTCTCGGTAGTTGCTGAGAGAAAGAACCACCAAATTTTTTTGGCTAATGCTCTTCAAACTGATGCTTACCTAATGAACCGTCTACCCTCACGTATTATGGGATTTAAATTTCCTATTGAGCTTCACTCGTGTTCTTCTCTTGGGGTCTTCTCTTCCTCCAAAAGTGTTTGGTAGCATTTTCTATTCTCGAAAAAAAAAAAGTTTGATTACTCCAAGTTGGAGCCCAAGACTCATAAGTGTATTTTCCTTGAGTATACTCCACTTGGGTATGCTCTAAGTCAGAAGGGCTACAAATGTTATCACCGTTCTACTTAGAAGTGCATTGTTTCCAAGGATGTCACCTTTCATGAGACTATTTTCTTTTTTTTCCCCCTATCCTGCCTCATCTTCAAAGGGAAAGTAGACATGATGGGGAAGATGAGATAGTTTTTCCTTTACCTGTTCTTCCATATGTATTTGATGTTAATGGACATTGTAGCTAGGGGAAGATAGAACAAGTAGTTACTCACAAAGAGAAAGATCTAGTGGCAACCACCCAAAAGAAGGCTTCGGTGAAAGATTTCACTCGTGTTTGTTTGGTGTAAGCAAAGAGTTGTCCCCTGAATCTCGTGTACCTCTCTAACCAGTCTCCAGGTCTTACTCCTTCTATGCCTCATAATGATTCTCATATTCTTATTGCTATTCGGATGGGTACTCATTCTTGTACCCAACATCCTATTGCTAATCATGTGTACTATGATTCCTTTTCTCTTGAGTTCAGGGGTTTTTTTACCTTTTTTTCTTATATTTCTACTCCATGGAGTGCATCCCAAACCCTATCTCAACCTCAATGGAGAAGAGCAATAGAAGAGGAAATGTAAGCCTTAGAGAAGAACAAAACATGGAATATCATAGGTTTCCGACGAGAGAAATGACCTATAGGTTGCAGATGGGTGGTCACTGTGAAATTGCAATCCAAGATATAAGATCAAATTATTAACCAAGGGCCAAACATAGACATAAGGGGTAAATTATCAGGAAACCTTTGCCCTTGTAGCAAAGATGAATTTTATTCATATCTTGATCTTTGTTATTGCCAATCAGTGATGGCCCTTGGTCTAACTTGATGTCAAAAATGTCTTCTTACATGGCGACCTTGAATAGGAAGTCTATATGAGCTTACCTCCTTGTTTTCAGCACTTTACTGGGAAGGGAAAAGTATATTGACTCAAGAAGACTCTATATGGCCTTAAGCAATCTTCTAAAGCATTGTTTGAAAGGTACAAACTGTGTCAAGTGGATCACTCTCTTTGAAAAGCATCTGAAAGAAAAAAGTGACAGCACTCATTGTCTATGTAGATGATATTGTGGTTACAGGTGACAATCAGTGTGAGAAGGCCCTAAACTCAGGAGAAAATGAATCATAGCAGATATGATTAGCAATAGGGTGCCGAATACAGGAGCAAATACCCTTTCCAACAACAATAAAAAGGTGGGAATCATCATGAAGAATAGTGGGAGACATACTTGGAGATGAGGTAACCTATTGGAAAGGCACATGAGTATTACAGATAGGGGCAATACTTTTCTTACGTCGAACAAACATATGAGTGAAATATTTCACCCAAGCCTTCTTTTGGGTGGCAACCACATGCCCTTTTTCCTTAGAAGCAGCAACTTGTTCTACCAGGGAGAGGAATAGTCGACGCATCTTCCCCTTCGTTACGACGCTCCCCCTAAAGATGAGGCTGGCTAACGAAAAGAAAGAGACAGTCTCATGAAAGGTAACATTCCTAGAAACAGTACACCTTTGAATATAAGAGTGATAACATTTGTAGTGCTTCTAATTCAAGGTATACCCAAGGAATATACACTTAAGAGTTTTAGGATCCCACTTGGAGTGGTCAAATTTAGGGATATGAACATAGCAAATGCAACCAAACACCTCAAGGGGAAAAGAAAAACCGTGGGAGGAATACGAGAGGTAGAGGAGCTCAAAGGGAAGTTTAAATCCCAGAATGAGATAAGGCATAAGATTCATCAAGTATGTAGTATTCTAAGGGGCATCAACTCAGAAAACCTAGGGAACATACATATGAAATAACAAGGCACGAGTAATCTCATGAAGGTGTCGATTCTTTCACCCAAAAATGTCATTTTTCTCAAGAGTACCAGGACTAGTTTAATGAAAGATGCCATGCGCAAACAAATAAGATGAAAAAACATGAGACATACTCTCCTCCATTATCCAAACGAAGAACCTTGAGTTTAGTATCAAATTGATTCTCAACCAATTTCTGAAACAACTAAAAGGTCGAAAAGACCTCACTTTTGGATTTCAACAAGTAAATCCAAGTGGCCCTATAATAATCATCAACAAAAGTCACAACATAACAGAATTCAAAAAGGGAGATAACTGGGAAAGGTCTCCACACATCATAATGAACAAGGGAAAAGAAAACGACAGTGCTTGGCAAACTCATACGTTTCACAGTGGAAATTTGAAATGGAATTGTTGAAGTATATTAATTCCTCTATCTATTAACACCTTCAAGTTTGGGAGAGTTGGTAAATTCCCTGTTAACATGGTATCAGAGTTAAGCTAGGCTATGAGTTCGAATATTGTTGGAAGTATTTTCCTGGACGTAGTAGTGTGTGTGTATACGCATTGTGTGGATTAGTGCTTAACGCCCCGAGTGCATTCCCAAAAGAAAACAGTGTTCCTCCTAAGGGGGTGGGCAATGTTAAAGCAAATTAATTCTTGTATCTACTAACTCCTTAAGGTTTTAGGAGAGTTGGTTAAATCACTGTTAACAAGAATGACATAGCTCGAGAAATAATTTTTGCAACATAGAAAAGGAGACATGACCAAGACGGTAATGCCAATGAAAAAGCTGAGTACGCTAAGAAAAAACAGAGGAGGTAGGTGGCTAAACTATTAGATAGAGGTGGTGTATGCTGAGTGGTAGAGGAAATTGATGAACCATCCATAAGGTACAATCCCTGATCCTCATGACCTCTACTAATGGTCTTCCCTATCTTCAAATCCTGAAAAACATAATACGTGAAAAAGAAGGTAACATTACAATTAAAGGCTTTTGTAATATGACTTAATAAAAATAAGATTCAACTTAAAGTTAAAAACATGGAACATGGAATTCAGAGGTAAAGAAGATGTAAAAGGAATATAACCGGTACCGGCTATAGAGGACAAGAAACCTAAGCAATGTAGACCTTATCTCGGCTAGAAGCAACTTGGTAGGACGAAAAAGGATGAGACATACCAGTTATACGACGGGACGCCCTTGAATCAACAATAGAGGGATGATTAAACATAGAACTAGGAGACCAAATAGAAGTACCAAGACATTCGGAGGATACACCATCATGTCGAAGCTATGCCATAAGTCTCTATACAGAGGATATGCCAACAATCACAAGCAATAAGGGATAACCAACACTACCAAACTATCACTGTAAACGAATCAAAGGCAAACTTCAAGAAACAATAAAAAAACCAATAATCAGCACAAGATCACGAAGCAACTGGAATCAAATAGTGGAACCTGCTGCCAAGAAATAACCCAAGCACATACAGTCATACGATAGATCGGTAATTGAAAACAATACACCACCAATGGAAACAACAGCCCATAAACATTACATAAACCTTCAATAGCAACAAACAACCAATTAAGCTATGTACTATGGAAACTGCAAGCCATAGACAAGAACACCAAATCAAGTGGAGGTCTATTATTGATTAAAAGTGTAACAAAGCCCTATCTACTACACAAAAGAATCTCCAATCACAACAAGCTTCTCACACAATGTCAGAAGCATGACTTTCAAACCACAATAGGTATACACTATGATACCAATATAAACGTCGTACAACCGAACTGCAAACACAAGAACTCTTTACAACCACAAAAACTCTTCACAACCATAGAACAAGGGGCTATACTACCCAACAAAAATAGTCTGCAACAAATTATAGGCATTACACCTTTAAACAAGCCAATACTACATTGTACACATTATAATCAACTATAAAGAACAACTGAGACATTGATGTATCACAAAATGAGAGACATAAAATGAAATACAGGGCTACGCCCAAAATCATCACAACGACCTCGATACTAATTGGATCTTCGCAAGACCACTTTTGAGAGCTTCATGAGGAAAAAGCGACCCAATTCTTACCAATCAATCACACACAAAACAGCTGAACAAATCACACAACCCTGTTTTTCCAAATCTGGGTTGAAAATAAAGAAATCCCTAAAATGACCATAACTTTCTTAATACTTCTCGGAATCGAGTGAGACTTGTTCTATTAGCTCGGGAATCACAAAAAGACCCTGGGGAACCTTATCCCATCAATCAAAAACATTTTTTTTTTTTTTATTAATACCAAAAACACTTCACAAAAATCAGATCGAAGAATTTGGGGAAATCTAGAAAGAAAAAAAAAAACTCCAAAAATATAAAAAGTCACTTAAAAATCAAAAAAAGCTCAAATGACGTCAGGCCTTTTACAAAAACATCTCAGAATTAGAAAACGATGCAAGATCTGCAAGTTTCAAAGTCACATGGCCGATGTCACTATATGGCTGCCGATGTTAGCATGCAACCTGTTAATGTCAACAAAGCTACTATGGGTTCTACTAGGGGGAAGAATATGTATAAATGGTGTAGAGACAACTCTTACATACATTGCCTCATATATCAAAATGTAAGAATACAAGTATGGGTATTTACAAGTATAACCTAATACTATACCAAGACATTTGTATCCTTTAAAAATAATCTCATATATCCATTGATACAATCGAATGTTTTGGGATGAGTCCTACTAACCAATTAAACACAACTTTTCACGAACCTATTGATTTTCACAAGATAAAATACTAAGAATAATGGGACTTTTGTTAATTTTCACAAAGAAAATACCAAGAATTAAGGTAGAGAACAAATTATAATAACTGAAAACTTTATTCAATCATTTAATTTATTCAATCCTTTATTACATTGTTTATTTATAGACTATAATAGAAAATTCTTAAACAAATATAAAGAAATTCATCCAAAAATCCTTATGAAAAGATTATAATCACGTTAGTTTTATTTGAGTAAGATTTTTGTCTTGTTATCAACAAAATTTGAAATTTCTTTGTGAAATAATAGTTGTAGCCCTTGAAATATTCTTTCCAACACATCAAGATTCTCATCAATCAGACATCTGTGTAAAAAATTTTGCCATCTAAAAGTCAAACTGCGCAAAACTTTCTAAATAACAATTTTTGTGCATTTCCCTTATTAACCCAAATAATAGTCTAACGATTCAAAAAAAAAAAAAAACTCTCTTAACAAAGCCAACACTTAACAATTAAAAAAACTTTCGTAATAAAACCAAAACATCTTACAAAGTAATTCTAAACAAAAAAAAAATATCTAGTTTTTCTTCCTTGATTTGGATTTAATAAGAGAAATTCGTTAATTAGAAAGTTTTGCACAATTCAACTTCCGGATGGCATACCTTTTCACACAGATGTCCGATTGATGAGAATCTCGATGTGATAGAAAAAAGATTTCAAGGGCTACAACTACTATTTCAAATTTTGCCGATATCAAAGCAAAAATTTTGCTCAAAAAAACACTTAATTGGAAACTTTTCATATGAATTTTTGGATGAAATCTTTAAATTTGCTTAGAATTTTCTATATTTTATATCTTTAGTCTATAAATAAATAGTGTAATAGAGAAATGAATAAATTGAGTTAATAGATAAAGTTTTCAGTTATTGAGATTTGTTCTCTACCCAAATTCTTTTTCTTTTCTTTGTGAAAATCAACAAGTCTCATTGTTCTAAGTACTTTCTCTTGTGAGAATCAAAAGGTTCATGAAATGTTGTGTTCAATCGTTTAGCAAGATTCATCCGCAAAGACTTGACTGCATCAGTTGGATATCAGACCGTTCATTCTTACACCATGCCATCAAGGAGATGTGTTGGTGCTCGCAAAGTTCCGTTGGATGATGTAGCACGATTGGCTCAACAAATCAAAGTGCTAAACCAATAGTGGGCTGCCATCCAAGCTATGATAATTGCGATTCAACACCAAAATTAATCATTGAATCCACATTTTGTTGAGGATGCCAGCAACGATCTAGAAAACCCATTTGTTGAGTATGGACCAAGGAGAAGGCCAACAGTTGAAAACCCCATAAACTATCTCGATTCTAGGCGATAGGAGTCTAGGTGGATGATTGAGATCCCCGAATTCCATGCGAGTTTATAGCTAGAAGAGTTCTTTGATTTGGTCTTTACTACGAAAAAGGGAAAAGATTTCGAAAAACAATTTATTGTGAGTGCTCATTGTAGAGAATCATATAAAATTGATTGTGATTCCGTATTTTGGGATTCAGAAGATACAAGTACAAAGTCTTCATCTTTTCCTATTTATGATAATCTTGTATATGATGATGAGGATATTTTTATCTTTGAGACACCTATAAATGATGATGAT
This sequence comes from Platanus orientalis, assembly GCA_025762735.1. Classification (NCBI taxonomy): domain Eukaryota; kingdom Viridiplantae; phylum Streptophyta; class Magnoliopsida; order Proteales; family Platanaceae; genus Platanus; species Platanus orientalis. The sequence goes on from JAOXJP010049493.1 coordinate 9,237, forward strand.
GGTAATATCTTTGATAAGTCTATATACAATGATGATGTATTTAACGGATTATCAAAGATGGGAGTGTTTGATTTCTATCAAATGTGATGATCTATTGCCAGTGATGAAGAATTCGATGATTACCAAGTATGAAGGTGTGTTCGCGTCTATCCCATCACCACCCAAACATAATGCTTCCTACAATGATCTAGTTACGGATTTGAGAGGAAAGAAATCATATTCCAAAAATTCAAGATCAGAAGAACATGAAAACCACTTTGAATATTTGATGTGTTTAACACCAAGTATTGTATTGATCGTTTTGATGAAGATGCATCAAATTCAAAGACGAATTCTTTCTGACCTGCGGAAAATGATACAATGCGACACATGGAAGCACATGATTTCACAGTGGATATGTTTTCAAAGAAAATCAAGGAATAAAAACTAGATATTTTCTTTTATTATAAATTACTTAGTCAAATGCGTTGGTTTTATTATTAAAGTTTTTTTAATTGTTGAGTGTTGGTTTTGGTCAGAGAATTTTTTAAGAATCTTAAGATCATTATTTGGGTTAACAAAGGAAATTCACATAAATTTGTTCTTTAGAATGTTTTGTTTAGTTCGACTTCTAAATAGCATAACTTTTCACACAAGTGTTCGATTGGTGAGATTCTTGATGCGTTGGAAAGAATATTTTAAGGGCTACAACTATGAAATTTCAAATTTTGATGATAACAAGGCAAAAATCTTACTCAAATAAGACGAATGTGATTGGAATCTTTTCATACGGATTTTTGGACGAATTTCTTTTGATTTGTTTAAGAATTTTCTATTTTTTAGGTTTATAGTCTATAAATACGCAATGTAATAGAGGATTGAATAAATTGAATGAGTGAATAAAGTTTTCAATTATTGACATTTGTTCGCTTCCTAAATTCTTGATATTTTCTGTGTGAAAATTAACAAGTCTCATTGCTCCTGGTATTTTCTCTTGTAAAAATCAATAGATTCGTGAAAAGTTGTGTTCAATCGGTTAGCAAAACCCATCCCCAAACGCTTGATGCATCATCAATGAAATACAATAAATTGATATTGGTCGTTACCACTTGCCAGAGATAGTAGGGAAGCTTATTTATTTGACCTTGATTAAGACATCTCTTGCAGTTGAAGTGGTTGATCAGTTTATAAATTCCCCTCCAATAAAGCATCCTGAGGCAGCGTATTGTATCCTTCGCTACTTGAAGAAGGGTTTAAGTTAGGGACTCTTATATGGCAAAAGGCAGGATCTTCATGTGAAAGCCTTTACAAATGCAAACAAGGCAGGTTCTGAGTCTAAGAGGAGGTTTACTTCAACATACTACACCTTTGTAGAAGGTAATATTGTTACATGACGTAGCAAGAAGCAACCAGTTGAAGCAAGATCAAGTACAAAAGCCAAGTTTAGAACCATGGCACACGGGATTAGTGAGATTGTTATGGATACGTGGCTTTCTTAGAGAGTTGGGCTTCAACTCTGAAGGTCCTATGCAATTGTACTGTGACAACAAAGCCATAATTATCATTGCTAACAATCCTGTCCAACATGATAGGATCAAGCACATCAAAGTTGACAAACGCTTCATCAAGGAAAAGTTACAGACTAAGCATATTTGTGCTCTTTTTGTGAAGACTGGAGATCAATTGGCCGATGTGTTCTCCGAAGGCTTATGTAGTGATGCAGATAACGAGTCCAATGGAGGGGATGAAGATGAAGTGGATCATAAAGGATGAGACTGGCTGGGGTTTGGACCACATGTGGTCCCATTAGAGGACGTATGGGAGTTATTTTGTGAAGCACAACATTACATTTTAAGGGTAGTTTAGGTATTAAGTAAAGAAGGGGTTGGGATCGTAATAAGGCTTAAGCCATGGGGTTTTATAGCTGGTCGATGGCTAGAAGATTCTCCTTTTAGAATGCCTTTAAGTTAGTTAGGACCCTATTATTTAGAATGTGCTGGGATTTAGAAATACTTGAGGGAGAAGTTTAAATTTTTAAAAGTTTTTAAATAATTTAGTTGCTAAATAGGGTCTCATTGTAATCTATATAAGGGGATACAATCTTCCTCTTGAATTCCCTAACCTTACGTTGGGTTTTGGGATTTTATTGGTGCCTATGATTAGCTGTATTCCAAGTTATAAAGTGCTGCTGCTTTAGTGACACAAGGACTCCTCACACGTCCCTTGGAGCATTGTAAGCCCACAATCTCCTCGATTGGGTGACTTCTGTTTGTGGGCCACTGAAAAACCCATCATGTTTTTCTGTTGAAAGATTTCACATGGACTGACTCTTGGGTGTCGCATGACACTCTTTCCCTCCTGTTGAAAGATTTTACTGTACAGCTCTTTAGTGCATAAATCTACCCTGTATTCACATTTTACAGCTAATTACATTGACAATTTCTTTTGAAGTTGCAGTAGAAAGTAAATTGTCTAATCCTAGAAAAATCATTTCACCAGACATCTCCAACCTAAATTTTACCCTGTACAGTGATAGTCCAGAATAAACCACTATTCTTCTAATTTAAGCACCTAAAATTAACTTTTCCTTGTAGCTTCTTAAAATCCAACTAAGTACTGTGAGGGTAAGAAGTACCACAATGGTTCTGTCATTTATAATTAATAATCTACTCTTTCATAGTTAGAAACATGAAACTTTAATTCTATGACTATGGCTAATATCTCTTCTTCAAATTGGTCAACAATTAAGCTTGTTCCATTCAAATTATTGAAAGGACATATAAAATATCTCCTGCTCTCTCTCTCTCTCTCTCTCTCTCTCTCTCTCTCTCTCTCTCTCTCTCTCTCTCTCTCTCTCTCTCTCATTTTGGATGCAAGAACACCGGAAGCATTTTCAAAAAGAATGATGGCTCCAGCTTTGGAAGGTGACAACATGCTTTCATCATGGATGCCTCCGAACAAAAAATAAGGCTCCAAATTTCATTGATGCTGATCCAAGATAGGAAAATTCTGAGATTCCTCTTTGGACATTAATAAAGAATTTAAGGTTTTCACGGATAAAAGTTGCTAGAAATTATTCAGAAGTAAGATTATAGGTAAAGGCTTTAAAGAATAATGGTTAACAAGGGGTTTACAAATAGTGCTCAATGTAGGGATATGTGATGCGGACAACAATAGTAGACTTATGTATGTACCCTCACATAACAGGATCAGATTTAAAATTGAATGTTGTGTGGGACTAATTAGAGTCATTTAGGAGTTACGATTCATATGTAACAAGCTAACAGTGCAAAGATTTTGTTGGTTTCTTTTTTTAGAGAGTAATCACATCACTTACTTTTAGTCCAAGTTTTCTAAGTTCAAAAGTTGCCATTTTGGCTTGATTTTGGTGTCATTATAGAGGTTATTTAGTTACCTTTCTAACGAGACCAAGATTGCGCAAATCCGAGGTGATTTGGAAAAGTTATGACCAAATTACTAAAGGGTTATCAAAAAGTTGCGTGAATAGTATTTTTAGAAGTTTCAAATTTTAGCAAATTAGTTTTTCTTAGAAAGTATAGTGTTTAGGAAATACTTCGCTAGAAAGTTTAGAAGTTTAAAAAGTTCCTAATTTTAGAAACTTTCTAATTTATCAAGGTTGTGGACCGTGAGCTCCCTCTTCTCCTCCCCACGAGCTAGGTAAGCTCTTTTCCCCTTTCTTCTCTTTTCTCTATCATCTCGCCTATTCTTTCTTCCTTGTTCGTTCTTCCCTCTTAATTTAAAAATATTCTTTGTTGTCTTGCCTATAAGGAATCTTTGGTTTTCTAAAATTTCATGATTTGACAAATCAAATCTTATCAAAAATTCATGAAATTTAAACTGTAGAACCCTCGCACAAGTCAAAAACTACCCTAAATTTTTTGGAATTTCTGATGTGTTAGCAAGGGTATTTAGGTAATTTTGGACTTTTGTCCAAAAAATTATATAAATTCCCTTCTGGATTATTTCTCCCTATGTTCTTCTTTTCTTTGTTTCTAAATGATTCTAACTTCTCTTCATTGTTTATGTTCACTAATTTCTACTTTTGTCGCTACTTGTGTGTGTTTCAATTCTTAAGATGTGTTTCCACACTTTAAATTTGACAAATTATCTGAGGTTCCTAGGAATATTCTGCATCAATAAGAAGGTAGGTTGCTAAATTTAGGTTTTCAACAAGGTTTTATGGTTTTTAAAAACAGGATTTTTAGGGAAAACATAAAATTCTAAAGCTTAAATAACGCAGGAGCATATGTTGCCAAGAAATTAAAATTGGATGACCATGAGTAGTCCACACGATTTGAACTAAGTAGATTATGATTTTTGTTAATTAGTAATGAGGCCCTCCAAGAGTCTTTTTATAATTTCCATGGCTTTTGGGGTTTTGATGTAAAAGAAAAGAATATATATTTAGTATAGGAAATGGTCCACAAATGCCAAATCGGGTGAATATCTTTAGAGAGAAAATCTTGTCGATTTTTAAGATCATTGAGACTCACATGTGAGTTGTACAACATCTACAAGATTTTGGAGATCCTTGTAGGGCCCAACATATCTTGTTTGTCAAGCAAATAAAACCCCTTTAGTTAAGTATTTTATTTTAGTAGAATTCTCATATTTTTTTATAGAAAGCTAAGGAATTAATGTCCTAGATTTTAAGAATTTTATTTTTATTTTAATTCATTGTAAGTCAATTTAAAAAAGCACCCACATATGAATAAATCAATTGAAGATGTTTTAAATAAATCAATTTAAAAAAGCACCCTCATAAACACGTGGTGTTTATGAGGGTTGTTACCCTGGTCTCTTCTCGTAGGGTTTGAATCGTGGATTCCCCTTTTATCCCCCTCTTCTCCTTTGCTCTCCATGAGTAAGTCTTACTCTATTTCTTCTCTTTTTTGTTTCTTTAATATTATATCTTACTGATTTCTTAATTTTCCTGAATTATTGTTATTTTTTTTAGTTAAAGAAATCATTAAGAAATTTCAAGAATCGATCTTGACTGATTTGTGAAGCTTCTTCATGATTTCTTTAACTAGAAGACTTAATAATAAAATAAATTTAAAAAATCAACAATATATAATATTAAAGAAGCAAGAAAGAAAGAAAGTAAAGAGGAGAAGAAAGAGAGTAAGACTTACTCATGGAGAGCAATGAAGGAGAGAGGAGACAGTTATAGAAGGGGAGTCCACAACTCAACCCCTAAGAGAATAGACCATGATCACAACCCTCATAAACACCACATGTGTTTCACTTTTTTTCAAGACATCTACAACTACTTTATTCATATTTGGGTGCCTCTTTAAATAGGCTTACAATGAAATAAAATAAAAATAAACTCCCTACAATCGAAGACATTGATTCATAAACTTTCTATAAAAAAAAATAAGAGAATCCTACTAAATTAAAATACTTAATTAAAAGAGTTTTACTTGCTTTACAAGCAAGATATTTTGAGCCCTACAAGGATCTCCAAAATCTTAGAAATCTTGTAGATATTGCACAACTCACATGTGTGCCCCAATGATCTTGAAAATCAACAAAAAAATTCCTTAAAAATATTCACATGATTTAGCATTTGTAGACCATTTCCTACACTAAATAAATATTTTTTCTTTTACATCAAGACCCCTAAAACTATAAAAAATTATAAAAAGACTCCTGACCATAAGAGGGTCTTATTACAAATTAACAAAAATCTTAATTTACTTAATTCAAATCGAGTGGAATACCCATGGTCATCCAATTTAATTTCTTGGGAGCATCTGCTCATGCATTATACTCCTTAGGTTTGAAGAAGTTCAACCACGAACTTGCTGATGTAGAGGGGAGCAATATGGCGAACTCAGCATCTTGATGTTCTTAAATATCATCTTGAAAAACTTCAACTTGTTGGGACAATATAGATAAGAACTTGTTGGAGCAGCAACATCGGATGCTCATTGAATAAGGAAAACACATGATTAACTTGTGACTCATTTCCTTCCTTGGGTTACACCTTATCTTCTTGAATATCTTCATGTTGCACAGTAAATGAAGCATTCGAGAATCTCAATTTGTTGACTTGAACCTATAAAGTTAGATAAACCCGCAACTTGTGTTGATTCTTTTCCAATTAATTTGATGGCCGCCATGTGCTACTAAAATCATGCATCCATTTTAGCTTCAAGATGTCACTTTAATAGTCAACTGTGTCACTTCATGTTTGACGGGTTGAATTTCGTTTGCAAGCCCGTTCACAATACTAGATAATATATTTACAATCCACAATATTGGATAATATATTTACAATATGAACCATGATGATTTTGGGAACCTCAACCAAGATTTAACGGCTGGCTCAAAGAGTTTAAGTTTATGTAAACCCTTTCAAGAAGACCCCAAAGGATTCAGAGTAGCCCTAAAATAATAAAAAGAACCCAAAAAGATTTTAGGGTTTTAAGAGAATAATTCAATGATGTCCTTACTCACACTGAAGCACTTAAGAGAAAACCCCAAAATTTTAGGGTCTTGGGAAATCCCTAAAATTGATGGAAAAAGATTTTGGGATTGTTTTAGGGTAAACCCTAAAATGATTTAGAAGCCTAAAAATAGGCCACAAATAGATAATATCTAAACACTGTGGATTTTGGAATTAAAGGATTTAAGCTTTTGTAAAGAAAGAATCCCAACTAATAGGAATTAGCTAAAAAACCTTGCTCTGATACCATATCTAATGTAGGATACCCTTTTAGAAAGAACCCTACAATAATTAAAATGCAAGATAATGGATTCAACAACAACAACAACAACAACAAACAGCCTTATCCCAACTATTTGGGGTCGGCTACATGAATCCTGTTACGCCAT